>OX359291.1:33004457-33031957 GCA_947179395.2 Pulicaria dysenterica
ACCCTAAATAAAAACAACTACAACAACAACAACCCTATCCAACAACAACAACAATAACAACAAAAACAACAACAACAACAACAACAACCCTAAATAACAACAACAACAACAACAAAAACCCTAAATAACAACAACAACAACAACAATCCTAAATAACAACAAGAACAACAACAACAACAACAACAACCCTAAATAACAACAAGAACAACAACAACAACCACAACAACAACCCTAAACAACAAGAACAACAACCCTAAATAGCAACAACAACAACAACAACAACTGCTACTACAACAACAACAACAACAACAATAACAACAACAACAACAACAACAACAACAACCCTAAACAACAACAACAACAACAACAACCACCCTAAACAATAACAACAACAACAACAACAACCCTTAAATAACAACAACCACAACAACAACCCTAAACAACAACAATAACAACACTAAACAACAACAACAACAACCACCCTAAACAACAACAACAACAAAGCTAAATAAAAACAACAACAACAACCCTAAATAACTACAAGAACAACAACAACAACAACCCTAAACAACAACAACAATAACAACAGCAACAACAACCCTAAACAACAACAACAACAACCCTAAACAACAACCACCCTAAACAATAACAACAACAACAACAACAACCCTAAATAACAACAACAACAACAACAACCCTAAACAACAACAATAACAACACTAAACAACAACAACAACAACCACCCTAAACAACAACAACAACAAACCTAAATAAAAACAACAACAACAACAACCCTAAATAAAAACAACAACAACAACAACCCTAAATAAAAACAACAACAACAACCCTAAATAACTACAAGAACAACAACAACAAAAACCCTAAATAACAACAGCAACCCTAAATAACAACAACAACAACAAGAACAACAAGAACCCTAAATAACAACAACAACAACAACAATAACAACTACCCTAAACAACAACAACAACAACAACCACCCTAAACAATAACAACAACAACAACAATAACCCTAAATAACAACAACAACAACAACCCTAAACAAAAACAACAACAACAACAACAATCCTAAACAACAACAACAACAACAACAATAACATCAACAACAACAACAAAAACAACAACAACAACAACAGCAATAACAACAACAACAACGACAACAACAACAACCCTAAACTACAACAACAAAAACAACCCTAAATAACAACAAGATTAACAACAACAACAACAATAACCCTAAAAAACAACAACAACAACCCTAAATAACAACAAGAACAACAACCCTAAACAACAACAACAACAACAACCCTAAACAACAACAACAACCCAAAACAATAACAACAACAACAATAACAACCCTAAACAACAACAGCAACAACAACAACCCTAAACAACAACAGCAACAACCCCAAACAACAACAACAACAACAACAACCCTAAACAACAACAACAACAACCCTAAACAACAACAACAACAACCCTAAACAATAACAACAACAACCCTAAACAACAACAACAACAACAACAACAACCCTAAACAACAACAACAACAAACCTAAATAAAAACAACAACAACAACAACCCTAAATAAAAACAACAACAACAACCCTAAATAACTACAAGAACAACAACAACAAAAACCCTAAATAACAACAGCAACTCTAAATAACAACAACAACAACAACCCTAAATAACAACAACAACAACAACAACAATAACAACAACCCTAAACAACAACAACAACAACAACAACAACAACAACAACAACAATAACAACAAAGACAACAACAACAACAATAACAACAACAACAACCCTAAACAACAACAACAATAACAACAGCAACAACAACCCTAAACAACAACAACAACAATTACCCTAAATAACAACAACAACAACAACAACAACAACACCAACAACAATAACAACAACAACAACAACAACAACAACCCTAAACAACAACAACAACAATAACCCTAAATAACAACAAGAACAAAAAAACAACAACAATAACAACAACCACCTAAACAACAATTACAACAACAACAACAACAACCCTAAATAACAATAACAACAACAACCCTAAATAACAACAACAATAAAAACCCTAAATAACAACAACAACCACCTAAACAACAATTACAACAACAACAACAACAACCCTAAATAACAATAACAACAACAACCCTAAATAACAACAACAATAAAAACCCTAAATAACAACAACAACCCTAAATAACAACAATAACAACAACAACAACAACAACAACAACAACCCTAAATAACAACAAGAACAACAAAAACAACAACAACAACAACAACAACAACAACACCAACAACAATATTAACAACAACAACAACCCTAAACAACAACAACAACAACAACAACCCTAAACAACAACAACAACAACCCTAAATAACAACAACAATAACAACAATAACAACAACCACAACAACAACCCTAAATAAAAACAACAACAACAACAACAACCCTATCCAACAACAACAACAATAACAACAAAAACAACAACAACAACAACAACAACAACAACAACAACAACAACAACACCAACAACAATAACAACAACAACAACAACCCTAAATAACAACAACAACAACAGCCCTAAACAACAACAACAACAACAACAACAACAACCCTAAGTAACAACAACAATAACAACAATAACAACAACCACAACAACAACCCTAAATAAAAACAACTACAACAACAACAACCCTATCCAACAACAACAACAATAACAACAAAAACAACAACAACAACAACAACAACCCAAAATAACAACAACAACAACAACAAAAACCCTAAATAACAACAACAACAACAACAATCCTAAATAACAACAAGAACAACAACAACAACAACACAACCCTAAATAACAACAAGAACAACAACAACAACCACAACAACAACCCTAAACAACAAGAACAACAACCCTAAATAGCAACAACAACAACAACAACAACTGCTACTACAACAACAACAACAACAACAATAACAACAACAACAACAACAACAACAACAACCCTAAACAACAACAACAACAACAACAACCACCCTAAACAATAACAACAACAACAACAACAACCCTAAATAACAACAACCACAACAACAACCCTAAACAACAACAATAACAACACTAAACAACAACAACAACAACCACCCTAAACAACAACAACAACAAACCTAAATAAAAACAACAACAACAACAACCCTAAATAAAAACAACAACAACAACCCTAAATAACTACAAGAACAATAACAACAACAACCCTAAACAACAACAACAATAACAACAGCAACAACAACCCTAAACAACAACAACAACAATAACAACAACAACAACAACAACCCTAAACAACAACAACCACCCTAAACAATAACAACAACAACAACAACGACCCTAAATAACAACAACAACAACAACAACCCTAAACAACAACAATAACAACACTAAACAACAACAACAACAACCACCCTAAACAACAACAACAACAAACCTAAATAAAAACAACAACAACAACAACCCTAAATAAAAACAACAACAACAACCCTAAATAACTACAAGAACAACAACAACAAAAACCCTAAATAACAACAGCAACTCTAAATAACAACAACAACAACAATAACAACTACCCTAAACAACAACAACAACAACAAAAACAATAACAACAAATACAACAACAACAACAGCCCTAAACAACAACAACAATAACAACAGCACCAACAATCCTAAACAACAACAACAACAATAACCCTAAATAACAATAACAACAACAACAACAACAACAACAACAACAAAAACAACAACAACAACAACAACAACACCAACAACAATAATAACAACAACAACAACAACAATAACAACAAAGATAACAACAACAACCCTAAACAACATCAACAACACCAACAATAACAAAAAAGATAACAACAACAACAGCCCTAAACAATAACAACAATAACAACAGCAACAACAACCCTAAACAACAACAACAACAACAACAACCACCCTAAACAATAACAACAACAACAACAACAACCCTAAATAACAACAACAACAACAACAACCCTAAACAACAACAATAACAACACTAAACAACAACAACAACAACCACCCTAAACAACAACAACAACAAACCTAAATAAAAACAACAACAACAACAACCCTAAATAAAAACAACAACAACAACCCTAAATAACTACAAGAACAACAACAACAAAAACCCTAAATAACAACAGCAACCCTAAATAACAACAACAACAACAAGAACAACAAGAACCCTAAATAACAACAACAACAACAACAATAACAACTACCCTAAACAACAACAACAACAACAACCACCCTAAACAATAACAACAACAACAACAATAACCCTAAATAACAACAACAACAACAACCCTAAATAAAAACAACAACAACAACAACAATCCTAAACAACAACAACAACAACAACAATAACATCAACAACAACAACAAAAACAACAACAACAACAACAGCAATAACAACAACAACAACGACAACAACAACAACAACCCTAAACAACAACAACAACAACAACAACAACCCTAAACAACAACAACAACAAACCTAAATAAAAACAACAACAACAACAACCCTAAATAAAAACAACAACAACAACCCTAAATAACTACAAGAACAACAACAACAAAAACCCTAAATAACAACAGCAACTCTAAAAATAACAACAACAACAACAACCCTAAATAACAACAACAACAACAACAATAACAACAACCCTAAACAACAACAACAACAACAACAACAACAACAACAACAACAATAACAACAAAGACAACAACAACAACAATAACAACAACAACAACCCTAAACAACAACAACAATAACAACAGCAACAACAACCCTAAACAACAACAACAACAATTACCCTAAATAACAACAACAACAACAACAACAACAACACCAACAACAATAACAACAACAACAACAACAACAACAACCCTAAACAACAACAACAACAATAACCCTAAATAACAACAAGAACAAAAAAACAACAACAATAACAACAACCACCTAAACAACAATTACAACAACAACAACAACAACCCTAAATAACAATAACAACAACAACCCTAAATAACAACAACAATAAAAACCCTAAATAACAACAACAACCACCTAAACAACAATTACAACAACAACAACAACAACCCTAAATAACAATAACAACAACAACCCTAAATAACAATAACAACAACAACCCTAAATAACAACAACAATAAAAACCCTAAATAGCAACAACAACCCTAAATAACAACAATAACAACAACAACAACAACAACAACCCTAAATAACAACAAGAACAACAAAAACAACAACAACAACAACAACAACAACAACAACACCAACAACAATATTAACAACAACAACAACCCTAAACAACAACAACAACAACAACCCTAAACAACAACAACAACAACCCTAAATAACAACAACAATAACAACAATAACAACAACCACAACAACAACCCTAAATAAAAACAACAACAACAACAACAACCCTATCCAACAACAACAACAATAACAACAAAAACAACAACAACAACAACAACAACAACAACAACAACAACACCAACAACAATAACAACAACAACAACAACCCTAAATAACAACAACAACAACAGCCCTAAACAACAACAACAACAACAACAACAACAACCCTAAGTAACAACAACAATAACAACAATAACAACAACCACAACAACAACCCTAAATAAAAACAACTACAACAACAACAACCCTATCCAACAACAACAACAATAACAACAAAAACAACAACAACAACAACAACAACCCAAAATAACAACAACAACAACAACAAAAACCCTAAATAACAACAACAACAACAACAATCCTAAATAACAACAAGAACAACAACAACAACAACACAACCCTAAATAACAACAAGAACAACAACAACAACCACAACAACAACCCTAAACAACAAGAACAACAACCCTAAATAGCAACAACAACAACAACAACAACTGCTACTACAACAACAACAACAACAACAATAACAACAACAACAACAACAACAACAACAACAACCCTAAACAACAACAACAACAACAACAACAACCACCCTAAACAATAACAACAACAACAACAACAACCCTAAATAACAACAACCACAACAACAACCCTAAACAACAACAATAACAACACTAAACAACAACAACAACAACCACCCTAAACAACAACAACAACAAACCTAAATAAAAACAACAACAACAACAACCCTAAATAAAAACAACAACAACAACCCTAAATAACTACAAGAACAATAACAACAACAACCCTAAACAACAACAACAACAACAACAGCAACAACAACCCTAAACAACAACAACAACAATAACAACAACAACAACAACAACCCTAAACAACAACAACAACAACAACAACCACCCTAAACAATAACAACAACAACAACAACAACCCTAAATAACAACAACAACAACAACAACCCTAAACAACAACAATAACAACACTAAACAACAACAACAACAACCACCCTAAACAACAACAACAACAAACCTAAATAAAAACAACAACAACAACAACCCTAAATAAAAACAACAACAACAACCCTAAATAACTACAAGAACAACAACAACAAAAACCCTAAATAACAACAGCAACTCTAAATAACAACAAAAACAAGAACAACAACAACCCTAAATAACAACAACTACAACAACAATAACAACTACCCTAAACAACAACAACAAAAACAAAAACAATAACAACAAATACAACAACAACAACAATAACAACAACAACAGCCCTAAACAACAACACCAATAACAACAGCACCAACAATCCTAAACAACAACAACAACAATAACCCTAAATAACAATAACAACAACAACAACAACAACAACAACAACAAAAACAACAACAACAACAACAACAACACCAACAACAATAATAACAACAACAACAACAACAATAACAACAAAGATAACAACAACAACCCTAAACAACATCAACAACACCAACAATAACAAAAAAGATAACAACAACAACAGCCCTAAACAATAACAACAATAACAACAGCAACAACAACCCTAAACAACAACAACAACAACAACAACAACAACAACACCAACAACAATAACAACAACAACAACAACAACAACAACCCTAAACAACAACAACAACAATAACGCTAAATAACAAAAAGAACAAAAAAAAAACAACAACAATAACAACAACCACCTAAACAACAACAACAACAATAACATCAACAACAACAACAACAAAAACAACAACAACAACAACAGCAATAACAACAACAACAACGGCAACAACAATCCTAAATAACAACAAGAACAACAACAACAACAACACAACCCTAAATAACAACAAGAACAACAACAACAACCACAACAACAACCCTAAACAACAAGAACAACAACCCTAAATAGCAACAACAACAACAACAACAACTGCTACTACAACAACAACAACAACAACAACAACAACAATAACAACAACAACAACAACAACAACAACCCTAAATAACAACAACAATAACAACAATAACAACAACCATAACAACAACCCTAAATAAAAACAACAACAACAACAACAACCCTATCCAACAACAACAACAATAACAACAAAAACAACAACAACAACAACAACAACAACAACACCAACAACAATAACAACAACAACAACAACCCTAAACAACAACAACAACAACAACAACCCTAAACAACAACAACAACAACAACCCTAAATAACAACAACAATAACAACAATAACAACAACCACAACAACAACCCTAAATAAAAACAACTACAACAACAACAACCCTATCCAACAACAACAACAATAACAACAAAAACAACAACAACAACAACAACCCTAAATAACAACAACAACAACAACAAAAACCCTAAATAACAACAACAACAACAACAATCCTAAATAACAACAAGAACAACAACAACAACAACAACAACCCTAAATAACAACAACAACAACCACAACAACAACCCTAAACAACAAGAACAACAACCCTAAATAGCAACAACAACAACAACAACAACTGCTACTACAACAACAACAACAACAACAATAACAACAACAACAACAACAACAACAACAACCCTAAACAACAACAACAACAACAACAACCACCCTAAACAATAACAACAACAACAACAACAACCCTAAATAACAACAACCACAACAACAACCCTAAACAACAACAATAACAACACTAAACAACAACAACAACAACCACCCTAAACAACAACAACAACAAACCTAAATAAAAACAACAACAACAACCCTAAATAACTACAAGAACAACAACAACAACAACCCTAAACAACAACAACAATAACAACAGCAACAACAACCCTAAACAACAACAACAACAATAACAACAACAACAACAACAACCCTAAACAACAACAACAACAACAACAACCACCCTAAACAATAACAACAACAACAACAACAACCCTAAATAACAACAACAACAACAACAACCCTAAACAACAACAATAACAACACTAAACAACAACAACAACAACCACCCTAAACAACAACAACAACAAACCTAAATAAAAACAACAACAACAACAACCCTAAATAAAAACAACAACAACAACCCTAAATAACTACAAGAACAACAACAACAAAAACCCTAAATAACAACAGCAACCCTAAATAACAACAACAACAACAAGAACAACAAGAACCCTAAATAACAACAACAACAACAACAATAACAACTACCCTAAACAACAACAACAACAACAACCACCCTAAAAAATAACAACAACAACAACAATAACCCTAAATAACAACAACAACAACAACCCTAAATAAAAACAACAACAACAACAACAATCCTAAACAACAACAACAACAACAATAACATCAACAACAACAACAAAAACAACAACAACAACAACAGCAATAACAACAACAACAACGACAACAACAACAACCCTAAACTACAACAACAAAAACAACCCTAAATAACAACAAGATTAACAACAACAACAACAATAACCCTAAAAAACAACAACAACTACAACAACAACAACCCTAAATAACAACAAGAACAACAACCCTAAACAACAACAACAACAACAACCCTAAACAACAACAACAACCCAAAACAATAACAACCCTAAACAACAACAGCAACAACAACAACCCTAAACAACAACAGCAACAACCCCAAACAACAACAACAACAACAACAACCCTAAACAACAACAACAACAACCCTAAACAACAACAACAACAACCCTAAACAATAACAACAACAACAACAACCCTAAACAACAACAACAACAAACCTAAATAAAAACAACAACAACAACAACCCTAAATAAAAACAACAACAACAACCCTAAATAACTACAAGAACAACAACAACAAAAACCCTAAATAACAACAGCAACTCTAAATAACAACAACAACAACAACCCTAAATAACAACAACAACAACAACAATAACAACAACCCTAAACAACAACAACAACAACAACAACAACAACAACAACAATAACAACAAAGACAACAACAACAACAATAACAACAACAACAACCCTAAACAACAACAACAATAACAACAGCAACAACAACCCTAAACAACAACAACAACAATTACCCTAAATAACAACAGCAACCCTAAATAACAACAACAACAACAAGAACAACAAGAACCCTAAATAACAACAACAACAACAACAATAACAACTACCCTAAACAACAACAACAACAACCACCCTAAACAATAACAACAACAACAACAATAACCCTAAATAACAACAACAACAACAACCCTAAATAAAAACAACAACAACAACAACAATCCTAAACAACAACAACAACAACAACAATAACATCAACAACAACAACAAAAACAACAACAACAACAACAGCAATAACAACAACAACAACGACAACAACAACAACCCTAAACTACAACAACAAAAACAACCCTAAATAACAACAAGATTAACAACAACAACAACAATAACCCTAAAAAACAACAACAACTACAACAACAACAACCCTAAATAACAACAAGAACAACAACCCTAAACAACAACAACAACAACAACCCTAAACAACAACAACAACCCAAAACAATAACAACAACAACAATAACAACCCTAAACAACAACAACAACAACAACAACCCTAAACAACAACAGCAACAACCCCAAACAACAACAACAACAACAACAACCCTAAACAACAACAACAACAACCCTAAACAACAACAACAACAACCCTAAACAATAACAACAACAACCCTAAACAACAACAACAACAACAACAACAACCCTAAACAACAACAACAACAAACCTAAATAAAAACAACAACAACAACAACCCTAAATAAAAACAACAACAACAACCCTAAATAACTACAAGAACAACAACAACAAAAACCCTAAATAACAACAGCAACTCTAAATAACAACAACAACAACAACCCTAAATAACAACAACAACAACAACAATAACAACAACCCTAAACAACAACAACAACAACAACAACAACAACAACAACAATAACAACAAAGACAACAACAACAACAATAACAACAACAACAACCCTAAACAACAACAACATTAACAACAGCAACAACAACCCTAAACAACAACAACAACAATTACCCTAAATAACAACAACAACAACAACAACAACAACACCAACAACAATAACAACAACAACAACAACAACAACAACCCTAAACAACAACAACAACAATAACCCTAAATAACAACAAGAACAAAAAAACAACAACAGTAACAACAACCACCTAAACAACAATTACAACAACAACAACAACAACCCTAAATAACAATAACAACAACAACCCTAAATAACAACAACAATAAAAACCCTAAATAACAACAACAACCACCTAAACAACAATTACAACAACAACAACAACAACCCTAAATAACAATAACAACAACAACCCTAAATAACAACAACAATAAAAACCCTAAATAACAACAACAACCCTAAATAACAACAATAACAACAACAACAACAACAACAACCCTAAATAACAACAAGAACAACAAAAACAACAACAACAACAACAACAACAACAACACCAACAACAATATTAACAACAACAACAACAACAACCCTAAACAACAACAACAACAACAACCCTAAACAACAACAACAACAACAACAACAACAACAACAACCCTAAATAACAACAACAATAACAACAATAACAACAACCACAACAACAACCCTAAATAAAAACAACAACAACAACAACAACCCTATCCAACAACAACAACAATAACAACAAAAACAACAACAACAACAACAACAACAACAACAACACCAACAACAATAACAACAACAACAACAACCCTAAATAACAACAACAACAACAACCCTAAACAACAACAACAACAACAACAACAACAACAACCCTAAGTAACAACAACAATAACAACAATAACAACAACCACAACAACAACCCTAAATAAAAACAACTACAACAACAACAACCCTATCCAACAACAACAACAATAACAACAAAAACAACAACAACAACAACAACAACCCAAAATAACAACAACAACAACAACAAAAACCCTAAATAACAACAACAACAACAACAATCCTAAATAACAACAAGAACAACAACAACAACAACACAACCCTAAATAACAACAAGAACAACAACAACAACCACAACAACAACCCTAAACAACAAGAACAACAACCCTAAATAGCAACAACAACAACAACAACAACTGCTACTACAACAACAACAACAACAACAATAACAACAACAACAACAACAACAACAACAACAACAACCCTAAACAACAACAACAACAACAACAACCACCCTAAACAATAACAACAACAACAACAACAACCCTAAATAACAACAACCACAACAACAACCCTAAACAACAACAATAACAACACTAAACAACAACAACAACAACCACCCTAAACAACAACAACAACAAACCTAAATAAAAACAACAACAACAACAACCCTAAATAAAAACAACAACAACAACCCTAAATAACTACAAGAACAATAACAACAACAACCCTAAACAACAACAACAATAACAACAGCAACAACAACCCTAAACAACAACAACAACAATAACAACGACAACAACAACAACCCTAAACAACAACAACAACAACAACAACCACCCTAAACAATAACAACAACAACAACAACAACCCTAAATAACAACAACAACAACAACAACCCTAAACAACAACAATAACAACACTAAACAACAACAACAACAACCACCCTAAACAACAACAACAACAAACCTAAATAAAAACAACAACAACAACAACCCTAAATAAAAACAACAACAACAACCCTAAATAACTACAAGAACAACAACAACAAAAACCCTAAATAACAACAGCAACTCTAAATAACAACAAAAACAAGAACAACAACAACCCTAAATAACAACAACAACAACAACAATAACAACAACCCTAAACAACAACAACAACAACAAAACAATAACAACAAATACAACAACAACAACAATAACAACAACAACAGCCCTAAACAACAACAACAATAACAACAGCACCAACAATCCTAAACAACAACAACAACAATAACCCTAAATAACAATAACAACAACAACAACAACAACAACAACAACAAAAACAACAACAACAACAACAACAACACCAACAACAATAATAACAACAACAACAACAACAATAACAACAAAGATAACAACAACAACCCTAAACAACATCAACAACACCAACAATAACAAAAAAGATAACAACAACAACAGCCCTAAACAATAACAACAATAACAACAGCAACAACAACCCTAAACAACAACAACAACAATAACCCTAAATAACAACAACAACAACAACAACAACAACAACAACAACAACAACAACAACACCAACAACAATAACAACAACAACAACAACAACAACAACCCTAAACAACAACAACAACAATAACGCTAAATAACAAAAAGAACAAAAAAAAAACAACAACAATAACAACAACCACCTAAACAACAACAACAACAATAACATCAACAACAACAACAACAAAAACAACAACAACAACAACAGCAATAACAACAACAACAACGGCAACAACAATCCTAAATAACAACAAGAACAACAACAACAACAACACAACCCTAAATAACAACAAGAACAACAACAACAACCACAACAACAACCCTAAACAACAAGAACAACAACCCTAAATAGCAACAACAACAACAACAACAACTGCTACTACAACAACAACAACAACAACAACAATAACAACAACAACAACAACAACAACAACAACCCTAAATAACAACAACAATAACAACAATAACAACAACCATAACAACAACCCTAAATAAAAACAACAACAACAACAACAACCCTATCCAACAACAACAACAATAACAACAAAAACAACAACAACAACAACAACAACAACAACAACACCAACAACAATAACAACAACAACAACAACCCTAAACAACAACAACAACAACAACAACCCTAAACAACAACAACAACAACAACAACAACAACCCTAAATAACAACAACAATAACAACAATAACAACAACCACAACAACAACCCTAAATAAAAACAACTACAACAACAACAACCCTATCCAACAACAACAACAATAACAACAAAAACAACAACAACAACAACAACAACCCTAAATAACAATAACAACAACAACAAAAACCCTAAATAACAACAACAACAACAACAATCCTAAATAACAACAAGAACAACAACAACAACAACAACAACCCTAAATAACAACAAGAACAACAACAACAACCACAACAACAACCCTAAACAACAAGAACAACAACCCTAAATAGCAACAACAACAACAACAACAACTGCTACTACAACAACAACAACAACAACAATAACAACAACAACAACAACAACAACCCTAAACAACAACAACAACAACAACAACCACCCTAAACAATAACAACAACAACAACAACAACCCTAAATAACAACAACCACAACAACAACCCTAAACAACAACAATAACAACACTAAACAACAACAACAACAACCACCCTAAACAACAACAACAACAAACCTAAATAAAAACAACAACAACAACCCTAAATAACTACAAGAACAACAACAACAACAACCCTAAACAACAACAACAATAACAACAGCAACAACAACCCTAAACAACAACAACAACAATAACAACAACAACAACAACAACCCTAAACAACAACAACAACAACAACAACCACCCTAAACAATAACAACAACAACAACAACAACCCTAAATAACAACAACAACAACAACAACCCTAAACAACAACAATAACAACACTAAACAACAACAACAACAACCACCCTAAACAACAACAACAACAAACCTAAATAAAAACAACAACAACAACAACCCTAAATAAAAACAACAACAACAACCCTAAATAACTACAAGAACAACAACAACAAAAACCCTAAATAACAACAGCAACCCTAAATAACAACAACAACAACAAGAACAACAAGAACCCTAAATAACAACAACAACAACAACAATAACAACTACCCTAAACAACAACAACAACAACAACCACCCTAAACAATAACAACAACAACAACAATAACCCTAAATAATAACAACAACAACAACCCTAAATAAAAACAACAACAACAACAACAATCCTAAACAACAACAACAACAACAACAATAACATCAACAACAACAACAAAAACAACAACAGCAATAACAACAACAACAACGACAACAACAACAACCCTAAACTACAACAACAAAAACAACCCTAAATAACAACAAGATTAACAACAACAACAACAATAACCCTAAAAAACAACAACAACTACAACAACAACAACCCTAAATAACAACAAGAACAACAACCCTAAACAACAACAACAACAACAACCCTAAACAACAACAACAACCCAAAACAATAACAACAACAACAATAACAACCCTAAACAACAACAGCAACAACAACAACCCTAAACAACAACAGCAACAACCCTAAACAACAACAACAACAACAACAACCCTAAACAACAACAACAACAACCCTAAACAACAACAACAACAACCCTAAACAATAACAACAACAACAACAACCCTAAACAACAACAACAACAAACCTAAATAAAAACAACAACAACAACAACCCTAAATAAAAACAACAACAACAACCCTAAATAACTACAAGAACAACAACAACAAAAACCCTAAATAACAACAGCAACTCTAAATAACAACAACAACAACAACCCTAAATAACAACAACAACAACAACAATAACAACAACACTAAACAACAACAACAACAACAACAACAACAACAACAATAACAACAAAGACAACAACAACAACAATAACAACAACAACAACCCTAAACAACAACAACAATAACAACAGCAACAATAACCCTAAACAACAACAACAACAATTACCCTAAATAACAACAACAACAACAACAACAACAACACCAACAACAATAACAACAACAACAACAACAACAACAACCCTAAACAACAACAACAACAATAACCCTAAATAACAACAAGAACAAAAAAACAACAACAATAACAACAACCACCTAAACAACAATTACAACAACAACAACAACAACCCTAAATAACAACAACAACAACAACCCTAAACAACAACAACAATAAAAACCCTAAATAACAACAACAACCACCTAAACAACAATTACAACAACAACAACAACAACCCTAAATAACAATAACAACAACAACCCTAAATAACAACAACAATAAAAACCCTAAATAACAACAACAACCCTAAATAACAACAATAACAACAACAACAACAACAACAACCCTAAATAACAACAAGAACAACAAAAACAACAACAACAACAACAACAACAACAACAACACCAACAACAATATTAACAACAACAACAACCCTAAACAACAACAACAACAACAACCCTAAACAACAACAACAACAACAACAACAACAACAACCCTAAATAACAACAACAATAACAACAATAACAACAACCACAACAACAACCCTAAATAAAAACAACAACAACAACAACAACCCTATCCAACAACAACAACAATAACAACAAAAACAACAACAACAACAACAACAACAACAACAACAACAACAACACCAACAACAATAACAACAACAACAACAACCCTAAACAACAACAACAACAACAACCCTAAACAATAACAACAACAACAACCCTAAACAACAACAACAACAACAACAACAACAACAACAACAACCCTAAATAACAACAACAATAACAACAATAACAACAACCATAACAACAACCCTAAATAAAAACAACAACAACAACAACAACCCTATCCAACAACAACAACAATAACAACAAAAACAACAACACCAACAACAATAACAACAACAACAACCCTAAACAACAACAACAACAACAACCCTAAACAACAACAACAACAACAACAACAACAGCAACCCTAAATAACAACAACAATAACAACAATAACAACAACCACAACAACAACCCTAAATAAAAACAACAACAACAACAACAACCCTATCCAACAACAACAACAATAACAACAAAAACAACAACAACAACAACAACCCTAAATAACAACAACAACAACAACAAAAACCCTAAATAACAACAACAACAACAATCCTAAATAACAACAAATAACAACAACAACCACCTAAACAACAATTACAACAACAACAACAACAACCCTAAATAACAATAACAACAACAACCCTAAATAACAACAACAATAAAAACCCTAAATAACAACAACAACCCTAAATAACAACAATAACAACAACAACAACAACAACAACCCTAAATAACAACAAGAACAACAAAAACAACAACAACAACAACAACAACAACAACAACACCAACAACAATATTAACAACAACAACAACCCTAAACAACAACAACAACAACAACCCTAAACAACAACAACAACAACAACAACAACAACAACCCTAAATAACAACAACAATAACAACAATAACAACAACCACAACAACAACCCTAAATAAAAACAACAACAACAACAACAACCCTATCCAACAACAACAACAATAACAACAAAAACAACAACAACAACAACAACAACAACAACAACAACAACAACACCAACAACAATAACAACAACAACAACAACCCTAAACAACAACAACAACAACAACCCTAAACAATAACAACAACAACAACCCTAAACAACAACAACAACAACAACAACAACAACAACAACAACCCTAAATAACAACAACAATAACAACAATAACAACAACCATAACAACAACCCTAAATAAAAACAACAACAACAACAACAACCCTATCCAACAACAACAACAATAACAACAAAAACAACAACAACAACAACAACAACACCAACAACAATAACAACAACAACAACAACCCTAAACAACAACAACAACAACAACCCTAAACAACAACAACAACAACAACCCTAAACAACAACAACAACCCTAAGTAACAACAACAATAACAACAATAACAACAACCACAACAACAACCCTAAATAAAAACAACTACAACAACAACAACCCTATCCAACAACAACAACAATAACAACAAAAACAACAACAACAACAACAACAACCCTAAATAACAACAACAACAACAAAAACCCTAAATAACAACAACCACAACAACAATCCTAAATAACAACAATAACAACAACAACAACAACAACCCTAAATAACAACAACACCAAAAACAACAACAACAACAACCACAACAACAACCCTAAACAACAAGAACAACAACCCTAAATAGCAACAACAACAACAACAACAACTGCTACTACAACAACAACAACAACAACAAAAACAACAACAACAACAACAGCAATAACAACAACAACAACGGCAACAACAACAACCCTAAACTACAACAACAAAAACAACCCTAAATAACAACAAGATTAACACAACAACAACAACAATAACCCTAAACAACAACAACAACAACAACAACAACAACCCTAAATAACAACAAGAACAACAACCCTAAACAACAACAACAACAACAACCCTAAACAACAACAACAACCCAAAACAATAACAACAACAACAATAACAACCCTAAACAACAACAGCAACAACAACAACCCTAAACAACAACAGCAACAACCCCAAACAACAACAACAACAACAACAACCCTAAACAACAACAACAACAACCCTAAACAACAACAACAACAACCCTAAACAATAACAACAACAACCCTAAACAACAACAACAACAACAACAACCCTAAACAACAACAACAACAAACCTAAATAAAAACAACAACAACAACAACCCTAAATAAAAACAACAACAACAACAACCCTAAATAAAAACAACAACAACAACCCTAAATAACTACAAGAACAACAACAACAAAAACCCTAAATAACAACAGCAACTCTAAATAACAACAACAACAACAAGAACAACAACAACCCTAAATAACAACAACAACAACAACAATAACAACAACCCTAAACAACAACAACAACAACAACAACAACAACAACAACAACAATAACAACAAAGACAACAACAACAACAATAACAACAACAACAACCCTAAACAACAACAACAATAACAACAGCAACAACAACCCTAAACAACAACAACAACAATTACCCTAAATAACAACAACAACAACAACAACAACAACACCAACAACAATAACAACAACAACAACAACAACAACAACCCTAAACAACAACAACAACAATAACCCTAAATAACAACAAGAACAAAAAAAACAACAACAATAACAACAACCACCTAAACAACAATTACAACAACAACAACAACAACCCTAAATAACAACAATAACAACAACAACAACAACCCTAAATAACAACAAGAACAACAAAAACAACAACAACAACAACAACAACAACAACAACACCAACAACAATAACAACAACAACAACAACCCTAAACAACAACAACAACAACAACAACAACCCTAAACAACAACAACAACAACAACAACCCTAAATAACAACAACAATAACAACAATAATAACAACCACAACAACAACCCTAAATAAAAACAACAACAACAACAACAACCCTATCCAACAACAACAACAATACCAACAAAAACAACAACAACAACAACAACAACAACAACAACAACAACAACACCAACAACAATAACAACAACAACAACCCTAAACAACAACAACAACAACAACCCTAAACAACAACAACAACAACAACAACAACAGCAACCCTAAATAACAACAACAATAACAACAATAACAACAACCACAACAACAACCCTAAATAAAAACAACAACAACAACAACAACCCTATCCAACAACAACAACAATAACAACAAAAACAACAACAACAACAACAACCCTAAATAACAACAACAACAACAACAAAAACCCTAAATAACAACAACAACAACAATCCTAAATAACAACAAATAACAACAACAACCACCTAAACAACAATTACAACAACAACAACAACAACCCTAAATAACAATAACAACAACAACCCTAAATAACAACAACAATAAAAACCCTAAATAACAACAACAACCCTAAATAACAACAATAACAACAACAACAACAACAACAACCCTAAATAACAACAAGAACAACAACAACAACAACAACAACAACAACACCAACAACAATATTAACAACAACAACAACCCTAAACAACAACAACAACAACAACCCTAAACAACAACAACAACAACAACAACAACAACAACCCTAAATAACAACAACAACAATAACAACAAAAACAACAACAACAACAACAACAACAACAACAACAACAACAACACCAACAACAATAACAACAACAACAACAACCCTAAACAACAACAACAACAACAACCCTAAACAATAACAACAACAACAACCCTAAACAACAACAACAACAACAACAACAACAACAACCCTAAATAACAACAACAATAACAACAATAACAACAACCATAACAACAACCCTAAATAAAAACAACAACAACAACAACAACCCTATCCAACAACAACAACAATAACAACAAAAACAACAACAACAACAACAACAACACCAACAACAATAACAACAACAACAACAACCCTAAACAACAACAACAACAACAACCCTAAACAACAACAACAACAACAACCCTAAACAACAACAACAACCCTAAGTAACAACAACAATAACAACAATAACAACAACCACAACAACAACCCTAAATAAAAACAACTACAACAACAACAACCCTATCCAACAACAACAACAATAACAACAAAAACAACAACAACAACCCTAAATAACAACAACAACAACAAAAACCCTAAATAACAACAACCACAACAACAATCCTAAATAACAACAAGAACAACAACAACAACAACAACCCTAAATAACAACAAGAACAACAACAACAACCACAACAACAACCCTAAACAACAAGAACAACAACCCTAAATAGCAACAACAACAACAACAACAACTGCTACTACAACAACAACAACAACAACAAAAACAACAACAACAACAACAGCAATAACAACAACAACAACGGCAACAACAACAACCCTAAACTACAACAACAAAAACAACCCTAAATAACAACAAGATTAACACAACAACAACAACAATAACCCTAAAAAACAACAACAACTACAACAACAACAACCCTAAATAACAACAAGAACAACAACCCTAAACAACAACAACAACAACAACCCTAAACAACAACAACAACCCAAAACAATAACAACAACAACAATAACAACCCTAAACAACAACAGCAACAACAACAACCCTAAACAACAACAGCAACAACCCCAAACAACAACAACAACAACAACAACCCTAAACAACAACAACAACAACCCTAAACAACAACAACAACAACCCTAAACAATAACAACAACAACCCTAAACAACAACAACAACAACAACAACCCTAAAAAACAACAACAACAAACCTAAATAAAAACAACAACAACAACAACCCTAAATAAAAACAACAACAACAACAACCCTAAATAAAAACAACAACAACAACCCTAAATAACTACAAGAACAACAACAACAAAAACCCTAAATAACAACAGCAACTCTAAATAACAACAACAACAACAAGAACAACAACAACCCTAAATAACAACAACAACAACAACAATAACAACAACCCTAAACAACAACAACAACAACAACAACAACAACAACAACAACAATAACAACAAAGACAACAACAACAACAATAACAACAACAACAACCCTAAACAACAACAACAATAACAACAGCAACAACAACCCTAAACAACAACAACAACAATTACCCTAAATAACAACAACAACAACAACAACAACAACACCAACAACAATAACAACAACAACAACAACAACAACAACCCTAAACAACAACAACAACAATAACCCTAAATAACAACAAGAACAAAAAAAACAACAACAATAACAACAACCACCTAAACAACAATTACAACAACAACAACAACAACCCTAAATAACAACAATAACAACAACAACAACAACCCTAAATAACAACAAGAACAACAAAAACAACAACAACAACAACAACAACAACAACAACACCAACAACAATAACAACAACAACAACAACCCTAAACAACAACAACAACAACAACAACAACCCTAAACAACAACAACAACAACAACAACCCTAAATAACAACAACAATAACAACAATAACAACAACCACAACAACAACCCTAAATAAAAACAACAACAACAACAACAACCCTATCCAACAACAACAACAATACCAACAAAAACAACAACAACAACAACAACAACAACAACAACAACAACAACACCAACAACAATAACAACAACAACAACCCTAAACAACAACAACAACAACAACCCTAAACAACAACAACAACAACAACAACAACAGCAACCCTAAATAACAACAACAATAACAACAATAACAACAACCACAACAACAACCCTAAATAAAAACAACAACAACAACAACAACCCTATCCAACAACAACAACAATAACAACAAAAACAACAACAACAACAACAACCCTAAATAACAACAACAACAACAACAAAAACCCTAAATAACAACAACAACAACAATCCTAAATAACAACAAATAACAACAACAACCACCTAAACAACAATTACAACAACAACAACAACCCTAAATAACAATAACAACAACAACCCTAAATAACAACAACAATAAAAACCCTAAATAACAACAACAACCCTAAATAACAACAATAACAACAACAACAACAACAACAACCCTAAATAACAACAAGAACAACAAAAACAACAACAACAACAACAACAACAACAACAACACCAACAACAATATTAACAACAACAACAACCCTAAACAACAACAACAACAACAACCCTAAACAACAACAACAACAACAACAACAACAACAACCCTAAATAACAACAACAACAATAACAACAAAAACAACAACAACAACAACAACAACAACAACAACAACAACACCAACAACAATAACAACAACAACAACAACCCTAAACAACAACAACAACAACAACCCTAAACAATAACAACAACAACAACCCTAAACAACAACAACAACAACAACAACAACAACAACCCTAAATAACAACAACAATAACAACAATAACAACAACCATAACAACAACCCTAAATAAAAACAACAACAACAACAACAACCCTATCCAACAACAACAACAATAACAACAAAAACAACAACAACAACAACAACAACACCAACAACAATAACAACAACAACAACAACCCTAAACAACAACAACAACAACAACCCTAAACAACAACAACAACAACAACCCTAAACAACAACAACAACAACAACAACAACCCTAAATAACAACAACAACAACAACAATAACAACAACCACAACAACAACCCTAAATAAAAACAACTACAACAACAACAACCCTATCCAACAACAACAACAATAACAACAAAAACAACAACAACAACAACAACAACCCTAAATAACAACAACAACAACAAAAACCCTAAATAACAACAACCACAACAACAATCCTAAATAACAACAAGAACAACAACAACAACAACAACAACCCTAAATAACAACAACAACAACAACAACAACCACAACAACAACCCTAAACAACAAGAACAACAACCCTAAATAGCAACAACAACAACAACAACAACTGCTACTACAACAACAACAACAACAACAAAAACAACAACAACAACAACAACAATAACAACAACAACAACGGCAACAACAACAACCCTAAACTACAACAACAAAAACAACCCTAAATAACAACAAGATTAACACAACAACAACAACAATAACCCTAAAAAACAACAACAACTACAACAACAACAACCCTAAATAACAACAAGAACAACAACCCTAAACAACAACAACAACAACAACCCTAAACAACAACAACAACCCAAAACAATAACAACAACAACAATAACAACCCTAAACAACAACAGCAACAACAACAACCCTAAACAACAACAGCAACAACCCCAAACAACAACAACAACAACAACAACCCTAAACAACAACAACAACAACCCTAAACAACAACAACAACAACCCTAAACAATAACAACAACAACCCTAAACAACAACAACAACAACAACAACCCTAAACAACAACAACAACAAACCTAAATAAAAACAACAACAACAACAACCCTAAATAAAAACAACAACAACAACCCTAAATAACTACAAGAACAACAAAAACAACAACAACAACAACAACAACAACACCAACAACAATATTAACAACAACAACAACCCTAAACAACAACATCAACAACAACAACAACAACAACCCTAAATAACAACAACAATAACAACAATAACAACAACCACAACAACAACCCTAAATAAAAACAACTACAACAACAACAACCCTATCCAACAACAACAACAATAACAACAAAAACAACAACAACAACAACAACAACCCTAAATAACAACAACAACAACAAAAACCCTAAATAACAACAACCACAACAACAATCCTAAATAACAACAAGAACAACAACAACAACAACAACAACCCTAAATAACAACAAGAACAACAACAACAACCACAACAACAACCCTAAACAACAAGAACAACAACCCTAAATAGCAACAACAACAACAACAACAACTGCTACTACAACAACAACAACAACAACAAAAACAACAACAACAACAACAACAATAACAACAACAACAACGGCAACAACAACAACCCTAAACTACAACAACAAAAACAACCCTAAATAACAACAAGATTAACACAACAACAACAACAATAACCCTAAAAAACAACAACAACTACAACAACAAAAACCCTAAATAACAACAACAACAACAACCCTAAACAACAACAACAACAACAACCCTAAACAACAACAACAACCCAAAACAATAACAACAACAACAATAACAACCCTAAACAACAACAGCAACAACAACAACCCTAAACAACAACAGCAACAACCCCAAACAACAACAACAACAACAACAACCCTAAACAACAACAACAACAACCCTAAACAACAACAACAACAACCCTAAACAATAACAACAACAACCCTAAACAACAACAACAACAACAACAACCCTAAACAACAACAACAACAAACCTAAATAAAAACAACAACAACAACAACCCTAAATAAAAACAACAACAACAACCCTAAATAACTACAAGAACAACAAAAACAACAACAACAACAACAACAACAACACCAACAACAATATTAACAACAACAACAACCCTAAACAACAACATCAACAACAACAACAACAACAACCCTAAATAACAACAACAATAACAACAATAACAACAACCACAACAACAACCCTAAATAAAAACAACTACAACAACAACAACCCTATCCAACAACAACAACAATAACAACAAAAACAACAACAACAACAACAACAACCCTAAATAACAACAACAACAACAAAAACCCTAAATAACAACAACCACAACAACAATCCTAAATAACAACAAGAACAACAACAACAACAACAACAACCCTAAATAACAACAAGAACAACAACAACAACCACAACAACAACCCTAAACAACAACAACAACAACCCTAAATAACAACAACAACAACAACAACAACTGCTACTACAACAACAACAACAACAACAAAAACAACAACAACAACAACAGCAATAACAACAACAACAACGGCAACAACAACAACCCTAAACTACAACAACAAAAACAACCCTAAATAACAACAAGATTAACACAACAACAACAACAATAACCCTAAAAAACAACAACAACTACAACAACAACAACCCTAAATAACAACAAGAACAACAACCCTAAACAACAACAACAACAACAACCCTAAACAACAACAACAACCCAAAACAATAACAACAACAAAAATAACAACCCTAAACAACAACAGCAACAACAACAACCCTAAACAACAACAGCAACAACCCCAAACAACAACAACAACAACAACAACCCTAAACAACAACAACAACAACCCTAAACAACAACAACAACAACCCTAAACAATAACAACAACAACCCTAAACAACAACAACAACAACAACAACCCTAAACAACAACAACAACAAACCTAAATAAAAACAACAACAACAACAACCCTAAATAAAAACAACAACAACAACCCTAAATAACTACAAGAACAACAACAACAAAAACCCTAAATAACAACAGCAACTCTAAATAACAACAACAACAACAAGAACAACAACAACCCTAAATAACAACAACAACAACAACAATAACAACAACCCTAAACAACAACAACAACAACAACAACAACAACAACAACAACAATAACAACAAAGACAACAACAACAACAATAACAACAACAACAACCCTAAACAACAACAACAACAACAACAGCAACAACAACCCTAAACAACAACAACAACAATTACCCTAAATAACAACAACAACAACAACAACAACAACACCAACAACAATAACAACAACAACAACAACAACAACAACCCTAAACAACAACAACAACAATAACCCTAAATAACAACAAGAACAAAAAAAACAACAACAATAACAACAACCACCTAAACAACAATTACAACAACAACAACAACAACCCTAAATAACAACAACAACAACAACCCTAAATAACAACAAAAACAACAAAAACAACAACAACAACAACAACAACAACAACCACACCAACAACAATAACAACAACAACAACAACCCTAAACAACAACAACAACAACAACAACAACCCTAAACAACAACAACAACAACAACAACAACAACAACAACCCTAAATAACAACAACAATAACAACAATAACAACAACCACAACAACAACCCTAAATAAAAACAACAACAACAACAACCCTATCCAACAACAACAACAATACCAACAAAAACAACAACAACAACAACAACAACAACAACAACAACAACACCAACAACAATAACAACAACAACAACCCTAAACAACAACAACAACAACAACCCTAAACAACAACAACAACAACAACAACAACAACCCTAAATAACAACAACAATAACAACAATAACAACAACCACAACAACAACCCTAAATAAAAACAACAACAACAACAACAACCCTATCCAACAACAACAACAATAACAACAAAAACAACAACAACAACAACAACAACCCTAAATAACAACAACAACAACAACAAAAACCCTAAATAACAACAACAACAATCCTAAATAACAACAAGAACAACAACAACAACAACAACAACCCTAAATAACAACAAGAACAACAACAACAACCACAACAACAACCCTAAACAACAAGAACAACAACCCTAAATAGCAACAACAACAACAACAACAACTGCTACTACAACAACAACAACAACAACAATAACAACAACAACAACAACAACAACAACAACAACAACAACCCTAAACAACAACAACAACAACAACAACCACCCTAAACAATAACAACAACAACAACAACAACCCTAAATAACAACAACATCAACAACAACCCTAAACAACAACCATAACAACACTAAACAACAACAACAACAACCACCCTAAACAACAACAACAACAAACCTAAATAAAAACAACAACAACAACAACCCTAAATAAAAACAACAACAACAACCCTAAATAACTACAAGAAGAACAACAACAAAAACCCTAAATAACAACAGCAACCCTAAATAACAACAACAACAACAAGAAGAACAACAACAACACTAAATAACAACAACAACAACAACAATAACAACTACCCTAAACAACAACAACAACAACAAAAACAATAACAACAAATACAA
>OX359291.1:33041957-33046957 GCA_947179395.2 Pulicaria dysenterica
AACAACAACAACAACCCTAAACAACAACAACAACAAACCTAAATAAAAACAACAACAACAACAACCTTAAATAAAAACAACAACAACAACCCTAAATAACTACAAGAACAACAACAACAAAAACCCTAAATAACAACAGCAACTCTAAATAACAACAACAACAACAACCCTAAATAACAACAACAACAAAAACAATAACAACAACCCTAAACAACAACAACAACAACAACAACAACAACCCTAAATAACAACAACAATAACAACAATAACAACAACCACAACAACAACCCTAAATAAAAACAACTACAACAACAACAACCCTATCCAACAACAACAACAATAACAACAAAAACAACAACAACAACAACAACAACCCTAAATAACAACAACAACAACAACAAAAACCCTAAATAACAACAACAACAACAACAATCCTAAATAACAACAAGAACAACAACAACAACAACAACAACCCTAAATAACAACAAGAACAACAACAACAACCACAACAACAACCCTAAACAACAAGAACAACAACCCTAAATAGCAACAACAACAACAACAACAACTGCTACTACAACAACAACAACAACAACAATAACAACAACAACAACAACAACAACAACAACCCTAAACAACAACAACAACAACAACAACCACCCTAAACAATAACAACAACAACAACAACAACCCTAAATAACAACAACCACAACAACAACCCTAAACAACAACAATAACAACACTAAACAACAACAACAACAACCACCCTAAACAACACCAACAACAAACCTAAATAAAAACAACAACAACAACCCTAAATAACTACAAGAACAACAACAACAACAACCCTAAACAACAACAACAATAACAACAGCAACAACAACCCTAAACAACAACAACAACAATAACAACAACAACAACAACAACCCTAAACAACAACAACAACAACAACCACCCTAAACAATAACAACAACAACAACAACCCTAAATAACAACAACAACAACAACAACCCTAAACAACAACAATAACAACACTAAACAACAACAACAACAACCACCCTAAACAACAACAACAACAAACCTAAATAAAAACAACAACAACAACAACCCTAAATAAAAACAACAACAACAACCCTAAATAACTGCAAGAACAACAACAACAAAAACCCTAAATAACAACAGCAACCCTAAATAACAACAACAACAACAAGAACAACAAGAACCCTAAATAACAACAACAACAACAATAACAACTACCCTAAACAACAACAACAACAACAACCACCCTAAACAATAACAACAACAACAACAATAACCCTAAATAACAACAACAACAACAACCCTAAATAAAAACAACAACAACAACAACAATCCTAAACAACAACAACAACAACAACAATAACATCAACAACAACAACAAAAACAACAACAACAACAACAGCAATAACAACAACAACAACGACAACAACAACAACCCTAAACTACAACAACAAAAACAACCCTAAATAACAACAAGATTAACAACAACAACAACAACAACCCTAAACAACAACAACAACAACAACAACAACAACCCTAAATAACAACAAGAACAACAACCCTAAACAACAACAACAACAACAACCCTAAACAACAACAACAACCCAAAACAATAACAACAACAACAATAACAACCCTAAACAACAACAGCAACAACAACAACCCTAAACAACAACAACAACAACCCCAAACAACAACAACAACAACAACAACCCTAAACAACAACAACAACAACCCTAAACAACAACAACAACAACCCTAAACAATAACAACAACAACCCTAAACAACAACAACAACAACAACAACAACCCTAAACAATAACAACAACAACCCTAAATAAAAACAACAACAACAACAACCCTAAATAAAAACAACAACAACAACCCTAAATAACTACAAGAACAACAACAACAAAAACCCTAAATAACAACAGCAACTCTAAATAACAACAACAACAACAACCCTAAATAACAACAACAACAACAACAATAACAACAACCCTAAACAACAACAACAACAACAACAACAACACCAACAACAATAACAACAACAACAACAACCCTAAACAACAACAACAACAACAACAACAACCCTAAACAACAACAACAACAACAACAACAACAACAACCCTAAATAACAACAACAATAACAACAATAACAACAACCACAACAACAACCCTAAATAAAAACAACAACAACAACAACCACTACTACAAAATGAATCTAAGGCAACACCGATAAAGTGTTACCTTAGGCAAGAAAAATGTTGCCTTATGGATAATGCGACACTTTACCAAGTGCTGCTTTAGATCGCGTTGCATTAGCTCTAAGGCAACACTTATATTAGAATACGCAACACTTTTCGATAATGTTGCATGTTATTAGAAAATGTGATGCTTTTAAAATGCAACACTTTTCACAATCAAATGCAACACTTTTTATTTACTTTTAGTAAGATATAACAACACTTTTACTTGTCAAATGCAACACTTTTTTTTTGTTGCGTTTATTAAGATATAAATGCGACACTTTTTATCATCTAAGACAACACTTTATGTAATTTAGTTACATAAAAGCAACATTTTGTTGTAGTAAAAGCAACACTTTTTATTAAAAAAAAAGTGCAAATGCAACACTTTTTCATTGATTTGTATCATCCTTCATCCGATACAACATAAATACGATGTATGTTGATTTTGTATAATATACTACCTTCATATTCTATTCAACAATAATAACAAATTACCGAATCTTTTCAGCTATTACAAAATGAAATGTATCACAAATAATATTGTATTGTAGTGTAACATTATACAACCTTAAAATACCTACCGTAAATAGTATTCAGTACATTCAAAGTTATCGAACAATCACAATCATATTCACTACTATTACATTTGATGAAAGTTGGAAATCTCTGCCTTGTTGTTTCATAACCCTTGAAGAACATTCCTATTATATAAGAATAATAGACAATATTGTTAGTATATATTGTTTCATGAATGTGTATATATATATATATATATATACATGAACTCAAGCTAACAACTTTGAACCAACCTTAAGAAGTAGTTTTTCTATAAGTATTAGCATAGATTTTGTACTATTGGTGGTGAGGATCTGTGCCATTGTCTCTAGCTTATCTTTTCTTTTCAGCCTCATGTTTTCTCTTCCTTTATCAATCCATGTTTCACTTCATGCTTTATTCCTATATCAGCCATCTTAACTTTTTTCTCTTCTGCACGTGATTTTAGTGATTCCAAAAACACCACTCGAACCACATGTATGATGTCTCACCGCATCTCACCTTTTCATCTATTTAGTGTTCAGGCACATGTATTACACAAGACAAGCTGAAACACAACATAGTCAAATAGAATACACTTTTCAAGTACTTATAATTATGTTAATGAATTACACAAGAAAGAAATATTAAGGGTTGATAGACTAAATAGTAAGGGAAAAATACCTTGTCCCGACATTTGCGGTAAAGTGGCCCTCCATTCTACACTAGAATAATAATAAGTTCGTGAATCAAAACAAAAAACAACACATATAACTTCATCAAGTAAAATTTTAGCATTAACCATACTAAAAACCCAACTCTTAGTCAACCATCATGACTAGGCTAAATAAGATTACCTAAAAATCACATAGTAGCTCTTCTTATAGTCTGATTTATGCTTCGCAACATATAAATTTATAAACGGCTAACAACAAATATTAAACTTTAATACAGTCGACCTACTCAATATAACTTTTAAAAAGGCTTAACTAAAAATATATACAATCTTGAATGAAACAAGAGCCCAAAACTGAAACCGTTACATGATGCAGTGATGCGTGACTCATGTAATGTCTCCAAAAAGGAGTTCCCAAGCCTTCCCGAACACCGGTGTTTTAATTGAGACAAATACCCAAATCGCTGATTTTTATAGCAGGAACAAACAGGACGGCTAAGGAATGTTCAAAAGTAAAGAAAATAGACCTTGAGATGCCACATCTTCTAAGAAGTTGAAACCATGAATGTTTGAGACTTTAATGTCAAATGTAATCACTTATTAATTCACACTATTAGAACTTTAATGTTTCAGAGTTTGCACTTACATTAGTACTTTAAGAAGAAGAAAATCATCAAGTAAATTGCATAAATGCAGAGACGTAGAACTTACCTGCCGAGAACCCCAATCGCTGCCTGATACCGATATCGCTGGTTCGTGGACTTGTCGAGTGCCCACTGCCGAATTTCCTAAACCATGAGAACCCTAATCGGTGTCGACCGAGTGCCCACATCCCACTCGCACTGTCGAGAAATCTAATAGTTGGACGGCGGTTGCTAGAAGCCTGGATATGTTGTTACGAGACTATCATTGTGACTATTTGAATTCCCTAATTAGGGTCAATGGGACTATGACGGGAGGATAAGGGTAACCAGGAAGTTTAGGGCCCAAACCCAATAAATCAAATTGGATATTTTTATAACCACCCATTTTGTTGTGAACACATGGAATTTATGTTTATCTTTTTTACTTATTAAGTTTTTTAAATAATAAAACGAGCCAATCAATCAAGTCATTTTTAGATCTCGAGTTCATGACTTATATTGCTGACCTTTATTTTATAAGAACTAACAATTAATCATTATAAATGACAACTTAATTTAATGGATTAGTAATTGTAAAAGAATATGTGTATCTTAAATAATATAATACATACCGTAATTAATATTACTATATACTAGTAAGAAAAAATTATATAGTTTACTATTTACAAATATATATATATATATATATATATATATATATATATATATATATATATATATATATTACCCGTAATTAATTATTAAATATCTTAATAATCTTAAAAAATACAAATAATATATATATATATATATATATATATATATATATATATATATATATATATATATATATATATATATATATATATAGATTAT
>OX359291.1:33051957-33076957 GCA_947179395.2 Pulicaria dysenterica
AAAAACAACAACAACAACCCTAAATAACTACAAGAACAACAACAACAACAACCCTAAACAACAACAACAACAACAACAACAACCACCCTAAACAATAACAACAACAACAACAACAACCCTAAATAACAACAACCACAACAACAACCCTAAACAACAACAATAACAACACTAAACAACAACAACAACAACCACCCTAAACAACGACAACAACAAACCTAAATAAAAACAACAACAACAACCCTAAATAACTACAAGAACAACAACAACAACAACCCTAAACAACAACAACAATAACAACAGCAACAACAACCCTAAACAACAACAACAACAATAACAACAACAACAACAACAACCCTAAACAACAACAACAACAACAACAACCACACTAAACAATAACAACAACAACAACAACAACCCTAAATAACAACAACAACAACAACAACCCTAAACAACAACAATAACAACACTAAACAACAACAACAACAACCACCCTAAACAACAACAACAACAAACCTAAATAAAAACAACAACAACAACAACCCTAAATAAAAACAACAACAACAACCCTAAATAACTACAAGAACAACAACAACAAAAACCCTAAATAACAACAGCAACCCTAAATAACAACAACAACAACAAGAACAACAAGAACCCTAAATAACAACAACAACAACAACAATAACAACTACCCTAAACAACAACAACAACAACAACAACCCTAAACAATAACAACAACAACAACAATAACCCTAAATAACAACAACAACAACAACCCTAAATAAAAACAACAACAACAACAACAATCCTAAACAACAACAACAACAACAACAATAACAACAACAACAACAACAAAAACAACAACAACAACAACCCTAAACAACAACAACAACAACAACAACAACCCTAAACAATAACAACAACAAACCTAAATAAAAACAACAACAACAACAACCCTAAATAAAAACAACAACAACAACCCTAAATAACTACAAGAACAACAACAACAAAAACCCTAAATAACAACAGCAACTCTAAATAACAACAACAACAACAACCCTAAATAACAACAACAACAACAACAATAACAACAACCCTAAACAACAACAACAACAACAACAACAACAACAACAACAACAATAACAACAAAGACAACAACAACAACAATAACAACAACAACAACCCTAAACAACAACAACAATAACAACAGCAACAACAACCCTAAACAACAACAACAACAATTACCTTAAATAACAACAACAACAACAACAACAACAACACCAACAACAATAACAACAACAACAACAACAACAACAACCCTAAACAACAACAACAACAATAACCCTAAATAACAACAAGAACAAAAAAAACAACAACAATAACAACAACCACCTAAACAACAATTACAACAACAACAACAACAACCCTAAATAACAATAACAACAACAACCCTAAATAACAACAACAATAAAAACCCTAAATAACAACAACAACTACCTAAACAACAATTACAACAACAACAACAACAACCCTAAATAACAATAACAACAACAACCCTAAATAACAACAACAATAAAAACCCTAAATAACAACAACAACCCTAAATAACAACAATAACAACAACAACAACAACAACAACCCTAAATAACAACAAGAACAACAAAAACAACAACAACAACAACAACAACAACAACACCAACAACAATATTAACAACAACAACAACCCTAAACAACAACAACAACAACAACCCTAAACAACAACAACAACAACAACAACAACAACAACAACAACCCTAAATAACAACAACAATAACAACAATAACAACAACCACAACAACAACCCTAAATAAAAACAACAACAACAACAACAACCCTATCCAACAACAACAACAATAACAACAAAAACAACAACAACAACAACAACAACAACAACAACAACACCAACAACAATAACAACAACAACAACAACCCTAAATAACAACAACAACAACAACCCTAAACAACAACAACAACAACAACAACAACAACCCTAAGTAACAACAACAATAACAACAATAACAACAACCACAACAACAACCCTAAATAAAAACAACTACAACAACAACAACCCTATCCAACAACAATAACAATAACAACAAAAACAACAACAACAACAACAACAACCCAAAATAACAACAACTACAACAACAAAAACCCTAAATAACAACAACAACAACAACAATCCTAAATAACAACAAGAACAACAACAACAACAACACAACCCTAAATAACAACAAGAACAACAACAACAACCACAACAACAACCCTAAACAACAAGAACAACAACCCTAAATAGCAACAACAACAACAACAACAACTGCTACTACAACAACAACAACAACAACAATAACAACAACAACAACAACAACAACAACTGCTACTACAACAACAACAACAACAACAATAACAACAACAACAACAACAACAACAACAACCCTAAACAACAACAAAAACAACAACAACAACCACCCTAAACAATAACAACAACAACAACAACAACCCTAAATAACAACAACCACAACAACAACCCTAAACAACAACAATAACAACACTAAACAACAACAACAACCACCCTAAACAACAACAACAACAAACCTAAATAAAAACAACAACAACAACAACCCTAAATAAAAACAACAACAACAACCCTAAATAACTACAAGAACAATAACAACAACAACCCTAAACAACAACAACAATAACAACAGCAACAACAACCCTAAACAACAACAACAACAACAATAACAACAACAACAACAACAACCCTAAACAACAACAACAACAACAACAACCACCCTAAACAATAACAACAACAACAACAACAACCCTAAATAACAACAACAACAACAACAACCCTAAACAACAACAATAACAACACTAAACAACAACAACAACAACCACCCTAAACAACAACAACAACAAACCTAAATAAAAATAACAACAACAACAACAACAACCCTAAATAACTACAAGAACAACAACAACAAAAACCCTAAATAACAACAGCAACCCTAAATAACAACAAAAACAAGAACAACAACAACCCTAAATAACAACAACAACAACAACAATAACAACTACCCTAAACAACAACAACAACAACAAAAACAATAACAACAAATACAACAACAACAACAATAACAACAACAACAGCCCTAAACAACAACAACAATAACAACAGCACCAACAATCCTAAACAACAACACAACAATAACCCTAAATAACAATAACAACAACAACAACAACAACAACAACAACAACAACAACAACAACAAAAACAACAACAACAACAACAACAACACCAACAACAATAATAACAACAACAACAACAACAATAACAACAAAGATAACAACAACAACCCTAAACAACATCAACAACACCAACAATAACAAAAAAGATAACAACAACAACAGCCCTAAACAATAACAACAATAACAACAGCAACAACAACCCTAAACAACAACAACAACAATAACCCTAAATAACAACAACAACAACAACAACAACAACAACAACAACAACAACAACACCAACAACAATAACAACAACAACAACAACAACAACAACCCTAAACAACAACAACAACAATAACGCTAAATAACAAAAAGAACAAAAAAAAAACAACAACAATAACAACAACCACCTAAACAACAACAACAACAATAACATCAACAACAACAACAACAAAAACAACAACAACAACAACAACAATAACAACAACAACAAGAACAACAAGAACCCTAAATAACAACAACAACAACAACAATAACAACTACCCTAAACAACAACAACAACAACAACCACCCTAAACAATAACAACAACAACAACAATAACCCTAAATAACAACAACAACAACAACCCTAAATAAAAACAACAACAACAACAACAATCCTAAACAACAACAACAACAACAACAATAACAACAACAACAACAACAAAAACAACAACAACAACAACCCTAAACAACAACAACAACAACAACAACAACCCTAAACAATAACAACAACAAACCTAAATAAAAACAACAACAACAACAACCCTAAATAAAAACAACAACAACAACCCTAAATAACTACAAGAACAACAACAACAAAAACCCTAAATAACAACAGCAACTCTAAATAACAACAACAACAACAACCCTAAATAACAACAACAACAACAACAATAACAACAACCCTAAACAACAACAACAACAACAACAACAACAACAACAACAACAACAATAACAACAAAGACAACAACAACAACAATAACAACAACAACAACCCAAAACAACAACAACAATAACAACAGCAACAACAACCCTAAACAACAACAACAACAATTACCTTAAATAACAACAACAACAACAACAACAACAACACCAACAACAATAACAACAACAACAACAACAACAACAACCCTAAACAACAACAACAACAATAACCCTAAATAACAACAAGAACAAAAAAAACAACAACAATAACAACAACCACCTAAACAACAATTACAACAACAACAACAACAACCCTAAATAACAATAACAACAACAACCCTAAATAACAACAACAATAAAAACCCTAAATAACAACAACAACTACCTAAACAACAATTACAACAACAACAACAACAACCCTAAATAACAATAACAACAACAACCCTAAATAACAACAACAATAAAAACCCTAAATAACAACAACAACCCTAAATAACAACAATAACAACAACAACAACAACAACAACCCTAAATAACAACAACAACAACAAAAACAACAACAACAACAACAACAACAACAACACCAACAACAATATTAACAACAACAACAACCCTAAACAACAACAACAACAACAACCCTAAACAACAACAACAACAACAACAACAACAACAACAACAACCCTAAATAACAACAACAATAACAACAATAACAACAACCACAACAACAACCCTAAATAAAAACAACAACAACAACAACAACCCTATCCAACAACAACAACAATAACAACAAAAACAACAACAACAACAACAACAACAACAACAACAACACCAACAACAATAACAACAACAACAACAACCCTAAATAACAACAACAACAACAACCCTAAACAACAACAACAACAACAACAACAACAACCCTAAGTAACAACAACAATAACAACAATAACAACAACCACAACAACAACCCTAAATAAAAACAACTACAACAACAACAACCCTATCCAACAACAATAACAATAACAACAAAAACAACAACAACAACAACAACAACCCAAAATAACAACAACTACAACAACAAAAACCCTAAATAACAACAACAACAACAACAACCCTAAATAACAACAAGAACAACAACAACAACAACACAACCCTAAATAACAACAAGAACAACAACAACAACCACAACAACAACCCTAAACAACAAGAACAACAACCCTAAATAGCAACAACAACAACAACAACAACTGCTACTACAACAACAACAACAACAACAATAACAACAACAACAACAACAACAACAACTGCTACTACAACAACAACAACAACAACAATAACAACAACAACAACAACAACAACAACAACCCTAAACAACAACAACAACAACAACAACAACCACCCTAAACAATAACAACAACAACAACAACAACCCTAAATAACAACAACCACAACAACAACCCTAAACAACAACAATAACAACACTAAACAACAACAACAACCACCCTAAACAACAACAACAACAAACCTAAATAAAAACAACAACAACAACAACCCTAAATAAAAACAACAACAACAACCCTAAATAACTACAAGAACAATAACAACAACAACCCTAAACAACAACAACAATAACAACAGCAACAACAACCCTAAACAACAACAACAACAACAATAACAACAACAACAACAACAACCCTAAACAACAACAACAACAACAACAACCACCCTAAACAATAACAACAACAACAACAACAACCCTAAATATCAACAACAACAACAACAACCCTAAACAACAACAATAACAACACTAAACAACAACAACAACAACCACCCTAAACAACAACAACAACAAACCTAAATAAAAATAACAACAACAACAACAACAACCCTAAATAACTACAAGAACAACAACAACAAAAACCCTAAATAACAACAGCAACCCTAAATAACAACAAAAACAAGAACAACAACAACCCTAAATAACAACAACAACAACAACAATAACAACTACCCTAAACAACAACAACAACAACAAAAACAATAACAACAAATACAACAACAACAACAATAACAACAACAACAGCCCTAAACAACAACAACAATAACAACAGCACCAACAATCCTAAACAACAACACAACAATAACCCTAAATAACAATAACAACAACAACAACAACAACAACAACAACAACAACAACAACAACAAAAACAACAACAACAACAACAACAACACCAACAACAATAATAACAACAACAACAACAACAATAACAACAAAGATAACAACAACAACCCTAAACAACAACAACAACACCAACAATAACAAAAAAGATAACAACAACAACAGCCCTAAACAATAACAACAATAACAACAGCAACAACAACCCTAAACAACAACAACAACAACAACCCTAAATAACAACAACAACAACAACAACAACAACAACAACAACAACAACAACACCAACAACAATAACAACAACAACAACAACAACAACAACCCTAAACAACAACAACAACAATAACGCTAAATAACAAAAAGAACAAAAAAAAAACAACAACAATAACAACAACCACCTAAACAACAACAACAACAATAACATCAACAACAACAACAACAAAAACAACAACAACAACAACAACAATAACAACAACAACAACGGCAACAACAACAACCCTAAACTACAACAACAAAAACAACTCTAAATAACAACAAGATTAACACAACAACAACAACAATAACCCTAAAAAACAACAACAACTACAACAACAACAACCCTAAATAACAACAAGAACAACAACCCTAAACAACAACAACAACAACAACCCTAAACAACAACAACAACCCAAAACAATAACAACAACAACAATAACAACCCTAAACAACAACAGCAACAACAACAACCCTAAACAACAACAGCAACAACCCCAAACAACAACAACAACAACAACAACCCTAAACAACAACAACAACAACCCTAAACAACAACAACAACAACCCTAAACAATAACAACAACAACCCTAAACAACAACAACAACAACAACAACCCTAAACAACAACAACAACAAACCTAAATAAAAACAACAACAACAACAACCCTAAATAAAAACAACAACAACAACCCTAAATAACTACAAGAACAACAACAACAAAAACCCTAAATAACAACAGCAACTCTAAATAACAACAACAACAACAAGAACAACAACAACCCTAAATAACAACAACAACAACAACAATAACAACAACCCTAAACAACAACAACAACAACAACAACAACAACAACAACAATAACAACAAAGACAACAACAACAACAATAACAACAACAACAACCCTAAACAACAACAACAATAACAACAGCAACAACAACCCTAAACAACAACAACAACAATTACCCTAAATAACAACAACAACAACAACAACAACAACACCAACAACAATAACAACAACAACAACAACAACAACCCTAAACAACAACAACAACAATAACCCTAAATAACAACAAGAACAAAAAAAACAACAACAATAACAACAACCACCTAAACAACAATTACAACAACAACAACAACAACCCTAAATAACAATAACAACAACAACCCTAAATAACAACAACAATAAAAACCCTAAATAACAACAACAACTACCTAAACAACAATTACAACAACAACAACAACAACCCTAAATAACAATAACAACAACAACCCTAAATAACAACAACAATAAAAACCCTAAATAACAACAACAACCACCTAAACAACAATTACAACAACAACAACAACAACCCTAAATAACAATAACAACAACAACAACAACAATAACAACAAAGATAACAACAACAACCCTAAACAACATCAACAACACCAACAATAACAAAAAAGATAACAACAACAACAGCCCTAAACAATAACAACAATAACAACAGCAACAACAACCCTAAACAACAACAACAACAATAACCCTAAATAACAACAACAACAACAACAACAACAACAACAACAACAACAACAACACCAACAACAATAACAACAACAACAACAACAACAACAACCCTAAACAACAACAACAACAATAACGCTAAATAACAAAAAGAACAAAAAAAAAACAACAACAATAACAACAACCACCTAAACAACAACAACAACAATAACATCAACAACAACAACAACAAAAACAACAACAACAACAACAACAATAACAACAACAACAACGGCAACAACAACAACCCTAAACTACAACAACAAAAACAACTCTAAATAACAACAAGATTAACACAACAACAACAACAATAACCCTAAAAAACAACAACAACTACAACAACAACAACCCTAAATAACAACAAGAACAACAACCCTAAACAACAACAACAACAACAACCCTAAACAACAACAACAACCCAAAACAATAACAACAACAACAATAACAACCCTAAACAACAACAGCAACAACAACAACCCTAAACAACAACAGCAACAACCCCAAACAACAACAACAACAACAACAACCATAAACAACAACAACAACAACCCTAAACAACAACAACAACAACCCTAAACAATAACAACAACAACCCTAAACAACAACAACAACAACAACAACCCTAAACAACAACAACAACAAACCTAAATAAAAACAACAACAACAACAACCCTAAATAAAAACAACAACAACAACCCTAAATAACTACAAGAACAACAACAACAAAAACCCTAAATAACAACAGCAACTCTAAATAACAACAACAACAACAACAACAACAACAACCCTAAATAACAACAACAACAACAACAATAACAACAACCCTAAACAACAACAACAACAACAACAACAACAACAACAACAATAACAACAAAGACAACAACAACAACAACAACAACAACAACAACCCTAAACAACAACAACAATAACAACAGCAACAACAACCCTAAACAACAACAACAACAATTACCCTAAATAACAACAACAACAACAACAACAACAACACCAACAACAATAACAACAACAACAACAACAACAACCCTAAACAACAACAACAACAATAACCCTAAATAACAACAAGAACAAAAAAAACAACAACAATAACAACAACCACCTAAACAACAATTACAACAACAACAACAACAACCCTAAATAACAACAATAACAACAACAACAACAACAACCCTAAATAACAACAAGAACAACAAAAACAACAACAACAACAACAACAACAACAACACCAACAACAATAAAAACAACAACAACAACCCTAAACAACAACAACAACAACAACCCTAAACAACAACAACAACAACAACAACAACAACAACCCTAAATAACAACAACAATAACAACAATAACAACAACCACAACAACAACCCTAAATAAAAACAACAACAACAACAACAACCCTAAACAACAACAACAACAATACCAACAAAAACAACAACAACAACAACAACAACACCAACAACAATAACAACAACAACAACCCTAAACAACAACAACAACAACAACCCTAAACAACAACAACAACAACAACAACAACAACAACCCTAAATAACAACAACAATAACAACAATAACAACAACCACAACAACAACCCTAAATAAAAACAACAACAACAACAACAACCCTATCCAACAACAACAACAATAACAACAAAAACAACAACAACAACAACAACCCTAAATAACAACAACAACAACAACAAAAACGCTAAATAACAACAACAACAACAACAATCCTAAATAACAACAAGAACAACAACAACAACAACAACAACCCTAAATAACAACAAGAACAACAACAACAACCACAACAACAACCCTAAACAACAAGAACAACAACCCTAAATAGCAACAACAACAACAACAACAACAATAACAACAACAACAACAACAACAACAACAACCCTAAACTACAACAACAACAACAACAACCACCCTAAACAATAACAACAACAACAACAACAACCCTAAATAACAACAACAACAACAACAACCCTAAACAACAACAATAACAACACTAAACAACAACAACAACAACCACCCTAAACAACAACAACAACAAACCTAAATAAAAACAACAACAACAACAACCCTAAATAAAAACAACAACAACAACCCTAAATAACTACAAGAACAACAACAACAAAAACCCTAAATAACAACAGCAACCCTAAATAACAACAACAACAACAAGAACAACAACAACCCTAAATAACAACAACAACAACAACAATAACAACTACCCTAAACAACAACAACAACAACAAAAACAATAACAACAAATACAACAACAACAACAACAATAACAACAACAACAGCCCTAAACAACAACAACAATAACAACAACAACAACAATCCTAAACAACAACAACAACAATAACAACAACAACAACAACAACAACAACAACAACAAAAACAACAACAACAACAACAACAACAACAACAACACCAACAACAATAACAACAACAACAACAACAACAATAACCCTAAATAACAACAACAACAACAACAATAACAACTACCCTAAACAACAACAACAACAACAAAAACAATAACAACAACAACAACAACAACAACAATAACAACAACAACAGCCCTAAACAACAACAACAATAACAACAGCAACAACAATCCTAAACAACAACAACAACAATAACAACAACAACAACAACAACAACAACAACAAAAACAACAACAACAACAACAACAACAACAACAACACCAACAACAATAACAACAACAACAACAACAACAATAACCCTAAATAACAACAAGAACAAAAAAAACAACAACAATAACAACAACCACCTAAACAACAATTACAACAACAACAACAACAACCCTAAATAACAATAACAACAACAACCCTAAATAACAACAACAATAAAAACCCTAAATAACAACAACAACCACCTAAACAACAATTACAACAACAACAACAACAACCCTAAATAACAATAACAACAACAACCCTAAATAACAACAACAATAAAAACCCTAAATAACAACAACAACCACCTAAACAACAATTACAACAACAACAACAACAACCCTAAATAACAATAACAACAACAACCCTAAATAACAACAACAATAAAAACCCTAAATAACAACAACAACCCTAAATAACAACAATAACAACAACAACAACAACAACAACCCTAAATAACAACAAGAACAACAAAAACAACAACAACAACAACAACAACAACAACACCAACAACAATATTAACAACAACAACAACCCTAAACAACAACAACAACAACAACAACCCTAAACAACAACAACAACAACAACAACAACAACAACAACAACCCTAAATAACAACAACAATAACAACAATAACAACAACCACAACAACAACCCTAAATAAAAACAACAACAACAACAACAACCCTATCCAACAACAACAACAATAACAACAAAAACAACAACAACAACAACAACAACAACAACAACAACACCAACAACAATAACAACAACAACAACAACCCTAAATAACAACAACAACAACAACCCTAAACAACAACAACAACAACAACAACAACAACCCTAAGTAACAACAACAATAACAACAATAACAACAACCACAACAACAACCCTAAATAAAAACAACTACAACAACAACAACCCTATCCAACAACAATAACAATAACAACAAAAACAACAACAACAACAACAACAACCCAAAATAACAACAACTACAACAACAAAAACCCTAAATAACAACAACAACAACAACAATCCTAAATAACAACAAGAACAACAACAACAACAACACAACCCTAAATAACAACAAGAACAACAACAACAACCACAACAACAACCCTAAACAACAAGAACAACAAACCTAAATAGCAACAACAACAACAACAACAACTGCTACTACAACAACAACAACAACAACAATAACAACAACAACAACAACAACAATAACCCTAAATAACAACAAGAACAAAAAAAACAACAACAATAACAACAACCACCTAAACAACAATTACAACAACAACAACAACAACCCTAAATAACAATAACAACAACAACCCTAAATAACAACAACAATAAAAACCCTAAATAACAACAACAACTACCTAAACAACAATTACAACAACAACAACAACAACCCTAAATAACAATAACAACAACAACCCTAAATAACAACAACAATAAAAACCCTAAATAACAACAACAACCCTAAATAACAACAATAACAACAACAACAACAACAACAACCCTAAATAACAACAAGAACAACAAAAACAACAACAACAACAACAACAACAACAACACCAACAACAATATTAACAACAACAACAACCCTAAACAACAACAACAACAACAACCCTAAACAACAACAACAACAACAACAACAACAACCCTAAATAACAACAACAATAACAACAATAACAACAACCACAACAACAACCCTAAATAAAAACAACAACAACAACAACAACCCTATCCAACAACAACAACAATAACAACAAAAACAACAACAACAACAACAACAACAACAACAACAACACCAACAACAATAACAACAACAACAACAACCCTAAATAACAACAACAACAACAACCCTAAACAACAACAACAACAACAACAACAACAACCCTAAGTAACAACAACAATAACAACAATAACAACAACCACAACAACAACCCTAAATAAAAACAACTACAACAACAACAACCCTATCCAACAACAATAACAATAACAACAAAAACAACAACAACAACAACAACAACCCAAAATAACAACAACTACAACAACAAAAACCCTAAATAACAACAACAACAACAACAATCCTAAATAACAACAACAACAACAACAACAACAACACAACCCTAAATAACAACAAGAACAACAACAACAACCACAACAACAACCCTAAACAACAAGAACAACAACCCTAAATAGCAACAACAACAACAACAACAACTGCTACTACAACAACAACAACAACAACAATAACAACAACAACAACAACAACAACAACTGCTACTACAACAACAACAACAACAACAATAACAACAACAACAACAACAACAACAACAACCCTAAACAACAACAACAACAACAACAACAACCACCCTAAACAATAACAACAACAACAACAACAACCCTAAATAACAACAACCACAACAACAACCCTAAACAACAACAATAACAACACTAAACAACAACAACAACCACCCTAAACAACAACAACAACAAACCTAAATAAAAACAACAACAACAACAACCCTAAATAAAAACAACAACAACAACCCTAAATAACTACAAGAAAAATAACAACAACAACCCTAAACAACAACAACAATAACAACAGCAACAACAACCCTAAACAACAACAACAACAACAATAACAACAACAACAACAACAACCCTAAACAACAACAACAACAACAACAACCACCCTAAACAATAACAACAACAACAACAACAACCCTAAATATCAACAACAACAACAACAACCCTAAACAACAACAATAACAACACTAAACAACAACAACAACAACCACCCTAAACAACAACAACAACAAACCTAAATAAAAATAACAACAACAACAACAACAACCCTAAATAACTACAAGAACAACAACAACAAAAACCCTAAATAACAACAGCAACCCTAAATAACAACAAAAACAAGAACAACAACAACCCTAAATAACAACAACAACAACAACAATAACAACAACCCTAAACAACAACAACAACAACAACAACAATAACAACAAATACAACAACAACAACAATAACAACAACAACAGCCCTAAACAACAACAACAATAACAACAGCACCAACAATCCTAAACAACAACACAACAATAACCCTAAATAACAATAACAACAACAACAACAACAACAACAACAACAACAACAACAACAACAAAAACAACAACAACAACAACAACAACACCAACAACAATAATAACAACAACAACAACAACAATAACAACAAAGATAACAACAACAACCCTAAACAACATCAACAACACCAACAATAACAAAAAAGATAACAACAACAACAGCCCTAAACAATAACAACAATAACAACAGCAACAACAACCCTAAACAACAACAACAACAATAACCCTAAATAACAACAACAACAACAACAACAACAACAACAACAACAACAACAACACCAACAACAATAACAACAACAACAACAACAACAACAACCCTAAACAACAACAACAACAATAACGCTAAATAACAAAAAGAACAAAAAAAAAACAACAACAATAACAACAACCACCTAAACAACAACAACAACAATAACATCAACAACAACAACAACAAAAACAACAACAACAACAACAACAATAACAACAACAACAACGGCAACAACAACAACCCTAAACTACAACAACAAAAACAACTCTAAATAACAACAAGATTAACACAACAACAACAACAATAACCCTAAAAAACAACAACAACTACAACAACAACAACCCTAAATAACAACAAGAACAACAACCCTAAACAACAACAACAACCCTAAACAACAACAACAACCCAAAACAATAACAACAACAACAATAACAACCCTAAACAACAACAGCAACAACAACAACCCTAAACAACAACAGCAACAACCCCAAACAACAACAACAACAACAACAACCCTAAACAACAACAACAACAACCCTAAACAACAACAACAACAACCCTAAACAATAACAACAACAACCCTAAACAACAACAACAACAACAACAACCCTAAACAACAACAACAACAAACCTAAATAAAAACAACAACAACAACAACCCTAAATAAAAACAACAACAACAACCCTAAATAACTACAAGAACAACAACAACAAAAACCCTAAATAACAACAGCAACTCTAAATAACAACAACAACAACAACAACAACAACAACCCTAAATAACAACAACAACAACAACAATAACAACAACCCTAAACAACAACAACAACAACAACAACAACAACAACAACAATAACAACAAAGACAACAACAACAACAATAACAACAACAACAACCCTAAACAACAACAACAATAACAACAGCAACAACAACCCTAAACAACAACAACAACAATTACCCTAAATAACAATAACAACAACAACAACAACAACACCAACAACAATAACAACAACAACAACAACAACAACCCTAAACAACAACAACAACAATAACCCTAAATAACAACAAGAACAAAAAAAACAACAACAATAACAACAACCACCTAAACAACAATTACAACAACAACAACAACAACCCTAAATAACAACAATAACAACAACAACAACAACAACCCTAAATAACAACAAGAACAACAAAAACAACAACAACAACAACAACAACAACAACACCAACAACAATAAAAACAACAACAACAACCCTAAACAACAACAACAACAACAACCCTAAACAACAACAACAACAACAACAACAACAACAACCCTAAATAACAACAACAATAACAACAATAACAACAACCACAACAACAACCCTAAATAAAAACAACAACAACAACAACAACCCTATCCAACAACAACAACAATACCAACAAAAACAACAACAACAACAACAACAACACCAACAACAATAACAACAACAACAACCCTAAACAACAACAACAACAACAACCCTAAACAACAACAACAACAACAACAACAACAACAACCCTAAATAACAACAACAATAACAACAATAACAACAACCACAACAACAACCCTAAATAAAAACAACAACAACAACAACAACCCTATCCAACAACAACAACAATAACAACAAAAACAACAACAACAACAACAACCCTAAATAACAACAACAACAACAACAAAAACGCTAAATAACAACAACAACAACAACAATCCTAAATAACAACAAGAACAACAACAACAACAACAACAACCCTAAATAACAACAAGAACAACAACAACAACCACAACAACAACCCTAAACAACAAGAACAACAACCCTAAATAGCAACAACAACAACAACAACAACAATAACAACAACAACAACAACAACAACAACAACCCTAAACTACAACAACAACAACAACAACCACCCTAAACAATAACAACAACAACAACAACAACCCTAAATAACAACAACAACAACAACAACCCTAAACAACAACAATAACAACACTAAACAACAACAACAACAACCACCCTAAACAACAACAACAACAAACCTAAATAAAAACAACAACAACAACAACCCTAAATAAAAACAACAACAACAACCCTAAATAACTACAAGAACAACAACAACAAAAACCCTAAATAACAACAGCAACCCTAAATAACAACAACAACAACAAGAACAACAACAACCCTAAATAACAACAACAACAACAACAATAACAACTACCCTAAACAACAACAACAACAACAAAAACAATAACAACAAATACAACAACAACAACAACAATAACAACAACAACAGCCCTAAACAACAACAACAATAACAACAGCAACAACAATCCTAAACAACAACAACAACAATAACAACAACAACAACAACAACAACAACAACAACAAAAACAACAACAACAACAACAACAACAACAACAACACCAACAACAATAACAACAACAACAACAACAACAATAACCCTAAATAACAACAAGAACAACAACAATAACAACTACCCTAAACAACAACAACAACAACAAAAACAATAACAACAACAACAACAACAACAACAATAACAACAACAACAGCCCTAAACAACAACAACAATAACAACAGCAACAACAATCCTAAACAACAACAACAACAATAACAACAACAACAACAACAACAACAACAACAAAAACAACAACAACAACAACAACAACAACAACAACACCAACAACAATAACAACAACAACAACAACAACAATAACCCTAAATAACAACAAGAACAAAAAAAACAACAACAATAACAACAACCACCTAAACAACAATTACAACAACAACAACAACAACCCTAAATAACAATAACAACAACAACCCTAAATAACAACAACAATAAAAACCCTAAATAACAACAACAACCACCTAAACAACAATTACAACAACAACAACAACAACCCTAAATAACAATAACAACAACAACCCTAAATAACAACAACAATAAAAACCCTAAATAACAACAACAACCACCTAAACAACAATTACAACAACAACAACAACAACCCTAAATAACAATAACAACAACAACCCTAAATAACAACAACAATAAAAACCCTAAATAACAACAACAACCCTAAATAACAACAATAACAACAACAACAACAACAACAACCCTAAATAACAACAAGAACAACAAAAACAACAACAACAACAACAACAACAACAACACCAACAACAATATTAACAACAACAACAACCCTAAACAACAACAACAACAACAACCCTAAACAACAACAACAACAACAACCCTAAATAACAACAACAATAACAACAATAACAACAACCACAACAACAACCCTAAATAAAAACAACAACAACAACAACAACCCTATCCAACAACAACAACAATAACAACAAAAACAACAACAACAACAACAACAACAACAACACCAACAACAATAACAACAACAACAACAACCCTAAATAACAACAACAACAACAACCCTAAACAACAACAACAACAACAACAACAACAACCCTAAATAACAACAACAATAACAACAATAACAACAACCACAACAACAACCCTAAATAAAAACAACTACAACAACAACAACCCTATCCAACAACAACAACAATAACAACAAAAACAACAACAACAACAACAACAACCCTAAATAACAACAACAACAACAACAAAAACCCTAAATAACAACAACAACAACAACAATCCTAAATAACAACAAGAACAACAACAACAACAACACAACCCTAAATAACAACAAGAACAACAACAATAACCTCAACAACAACCCTAAACAACAAGAACAACAACCCTAAATAGCAACAACAACAACAACAACAACTGCTACTACAACAACAACAATAACAACAATAACAACAACAATAACAACAACAACAACAACAACCCTAAACAACAACAACAACAACAACAACCACCCTAAACAATAACAACAACAACAACAACAACCCTAAATAACAACAACCACAACAACAACCCTAAACAACAACAATAACAACACTAAACAACAACAACAACAACCACCCTAAACAACAACAACAACAAACCTAAATAAAAACAACAACAACAACAACCCTAAATAAAAACAACAACAACAACCCTAAATAACTACAAGAACAATAACAACAACAACCCTAAACAACAACAACAATAAAAACAGCAACAACAACCCTAAACAACAACAACAACAATAACAACAACAACAACAACAACCCTAAACAACAAAAACAACAACAACAACCACCCTAAACAATAACAACAACAACAACAACAACCCTAAATAACAACAACAACAACAACAACCCTAAACAACAACAATAACAACACTAAACAACAACAACAACAACCACCCTAAACAACAACAACAACAAACCTAAATAAAAACAACAACAACAACAACCCTAAATAAAAACAACAACAACAACCCTAAATAACTACAAGAACAACAACAACAAAAACCCTAAATAACAACAGCAACCCTAAATAACAACAAAAACAAGAACAACAACAACCCTAAATAACAACAACAACTACAACAATAACAACTACCCTAAACAACAACAACAACAACAAAAACAATAACAACAAATACAACAACAACAACAATAACAACAACAACAGCCCTAAACAACAACAACAATAACAACAGCACCAACAATCCTAAACAACAACAACAACAATAACCCTAAATAACAATAACAACAACAACAACAACAACAAAAACAACAACAACAACAACAACAACACCAACAACAATAATAACAACAACAACAACAACAATAACAACAAAGATAACAACAACAACCCTAAACAACATCAACAACACCAACAATAACAAAAAAGATAACAACAACAACAGCCCTAAACAATAACAACAATAACAACAGCAACAACAACCCTAAACAACAACAACAACAATAACCCTAAATAACAACAACAACAACAACAATAACAACAATAACAACAGCAACAACAACCCTAAACAACAACAACAACAATAACCCTAAATAACAACAACAACAACAACAACAACAACAACAACAACAACAACAACAACAACAACAACAACACCAACAACAATAACAACAACAACAACAACAACAACAACCCTAAACAACAACAACAACAATAACGCTAAATAACAAAAAGAACAAAAAAAAACAACAACAATAACAACAATAACATCAACAACAACAACAACAAAAACAACAACAACAACAACAGCAATAACAACAACAACAACGGCAACAACAACAACCCTAAACTACAACAACAAAAACAACCCTAAATAACAACAAGATTAACAACAACAACAACAATAACCCTAAAAAACAACAACAACTACAACAACAACAACCCTAAATAACAATAAGAACAACAACCCTAAACAACAACAACAACAACAACCCTAAACAACAACAACAACCCAAAACAATAACAACAACAACAATAACAACCCTAAACAACAACAGCAACAACAACAACCCTAAACAACAACAGCAACAACCCCAAACAACAACAACAACAACAACAACAACCCTAAACAACAACAACAACAACCCTAAACAATAACAACAACAACCCTAAACAACAACAACAACAACAACAAACCTAAACAACAACAACAACAAACCTAAATAAAAACAACAACAACAACAACCCTAAATAAAAACAACAACAACAACCCTAAATAACTACAAGAACAACAACAACAAAAACCCTAAATAACAACAGCAACTCTAAATAACAACAACAACAACAAGAACAACAACAACCCTAAATAACAACAACAACAACAACAATAACAACAACCCTAAACAACAACAACAACAACAACAACAACAACAACAACAACAACAATAACAACAAAGACAACAACAACAACAATAACAACAACAACAACCCTAAACAACAACAACAATAACAACAGCAACAACAACCCTAAACAACAACAACAACAATTACCCTAAATGACAACAACAACAACAACAACAATAACACCAACAACAATAACAACAACAACAACAACAACAACAACCCTAAACAACAACAACAACAATAACCCTAAATAACAACAAGAACAAAAAAAACAACAACAATAACAACAACCACCTAAACAACAATTACAACAACAACAACAACAACCCTAAATAACAATAACAACAACAACCCTAAATAAAAACAACAACAATAAAAGCCCTAAATAACAACAACAACCCTAAATAACAACAATAACAACAACAACAACAACAACAACCCTAAATAACAACAAGAACAACAAAAACAACAACAACAACAACAACAACACCAACAACAATAACAACAACAACAACAACCCTAAACAACAACAACAACAACAACCCTATACAACAACAACAACAACAACAACAACAACAACAACCCTAAATAACAACTACAATAACAACAATAACAACAACCACAACAACAACCCTAAATAAAAACAACAACAACAACAACAACCCTATCCAACAACAACAACAATAACAACAAAAACAACAACAACAACAACAACAACAACAACAACAACAACACCAACAACAATAACAACAACAACAACAACCCTAAACAACAACAACAACAACAACCCTAAACAACAACAACAACAACAACAACAACCCTAAATAACAACAACAATAACAACAATAACAAAAACCACAACAACAACCCTAAATAAAAACAACAACAACAACAACCCTATCCAACAACAACAACAATAACAACAAAAACAACAACAACAACAACAACAACAACCCTAAATAACAACAACAACAACAACAAAAACCCTAAATAACAACAACAACAACAATCCTAAATAACAACAAGAACAAAAACAACAACAACAACAACCCTAAATAACAACAAGAACAACAACAACAACCACAACAACAACCCTAAACAACAAGAACAACAACCCTAAATAGCAACAACAACAACAACAACAACTGCTACTACAACAACAACAACAACAACAATAACAACAACAACAACAACAACAACAACCCTAAACATCAACAACAACAACAACAACCACCCTAAACAATAACAACAACAACAACAACAACCCTAAATAACAACAACAACAACAACAACAACCCTAAACAACAACAATAACAACACTAAACAACAACAACAACAACCACCCTAAACAACAACAACAACAAACCTAAATAAAAACAACAACAACAACAACCCTAAATAAAAACAACAACAACAACCCTAAATAACTACAAGAACAACAACAACAAAAACCCTAAATAACAACAGCAACCCTAAATAACAACAACAACAACAAGAACAACAACAACCCTAAATAACAACAACAACAACAACAATAACAACTACCCTAAACAACAACAACAACAACAAAAACAATAAAAACAAATACAACAACAACAACAATAACAACAACAACAGCCCTAAACAACAACAACAATAACAACAGCAACAACAATCTTAAACAACAACAACAACAATAACCCTAAATAACAACAACAACAACAACAACAACAACAACAAAAACAACAACAACAACACCAACAACAATAACAACAACAACAACAACAACAATAACAACAAAGATAACAACAACAACCCTAAACAACAACAACAACACCAACAATAACAACAAAGATAACAACAACAACAATAACAACAACAACAGCCCTAAACAATAACAACAATAACAACAGCAACAACAACCCTAAACAACAACAACAACAATAACCCTAAATAACAACAACAACAACAACAACAACAACAAAAACAACAACAACAACAACAACACCAACAACAATAACAACAACAACAACAACAACAACAACCCTAAACAACAACAACAACAATAACGCTAAATAACAAAAAGAACAAAAAAAAAACAACAACAATAACAACAACCACCTAAACAACAACAACAACAATAACATCAACAACAACAACAACAAAAACAACAACAACAACAACAGCAATAACAACAACAACAACGACAACAACAACAACCCTAAACTACAACAACAAAAACAACCCTAAATAACAACAAGATTAACAACAACAACAACAATAACCCTAAAAAACAACAACAACTACAACAACAACAACCCTAAATAACAACAAGAACAACAACCCTAAACAACAACAACAACAACAACCCTAAACAACAACAACAACCCAAAACAATAACAACAACAACAACAACAATAACAACCCTAAACAACAACAGCAACAACAACAACCCTAAACAACAACAGCAACAACCCCAAACAACAACAACAACAACAACAACCCTAAACAACAACAACAACAACCCTAAACAACAAAAACAACAACCCTAAACAATAACAACAACAACCCTAAACAACAACAACAACAACAACAACCCTAAACAACAACAAAACAAACCTAAATAAAAACAACAACAACAACAACCCTAAATAAAAACAACAACAACAACCCAAAATAACTACAAGAACAACAACAACAAAAACCCTAAATAACAACAGCAACTCTAAATAACAACAACAACAACAAGAACAACAACAACCCTAAATAACAACAACAACAACAACAATAACAACAACCCTAAACAACAACAACAATAACAACAAAGACAACAACAACAACAATAACAACAACAACAACCCTAAACAACAACAACAATAACAACAGCAACAACAACCCTAAACAACAACAACAACAATTACCCTAAATAACAACAACAACAACAACAACAACAACACCAACAACAATAACAACAACAACAACAACAACAACAACAACCCTAAACAACAACAACAACAATAACCCTAAATAACAACAAGAACAAAAAAAACAACAACAATAACAACAACCACCTAAACAACAATTACAACAACAACAACAACAACCCTAAATAACAATAACAACAACAACCCTAAATAACAACAACAATAAAAACCCTAAATAACAACAACCCTAAATAACAACAATAACAACAACAACAACAACAACCCTAAATAACAACACGAACAACAAAAACAACAACAACAACAACAACAACAACAACAAAAACACCAACAACAATAACAACAACAACAACAACCCTAAACAACAACAACAACAACAACCCTATACAACAACAACAACAACAACAACAACCCTAAATAACAACAACAATAACAACAATAACAACAACCACAACAACAACCCTAAATAAAAACAACAACAACAACAACAACCCTATCCAACAACAACAACAATAACAACAAAAACAACAACAACAACAACAACAACAACAACAACACCAACAACAATAACAACAACAACAACAACCCTAAACAACAACAACAACAACAACAACAACAACCCTAAATAACAACAACAATAACAACAATAACAACAACCACAACAACAACCCTAAATAAAAACAACAACAACAACAACAACCCTATCCAACAACAATAACAACAAAAACAACAACAACAACAACAACAACAACCCTAAATAACAACAACAACAACAACAAAAACCCTAAATAACAACAACAACAACAACAATCCTAAATAACAACAAGAACAACAACAACAACAACAACAACCCTAAATAACAACAAGAACAACAACAACAACCACAACAACATCCCTAAACAACAAGAACAACAACCCTAAAAAGCAACAACAACAACAACAACAACTGCCACTACAATAACAACAACAACAATAACAACAACAACAACAACAACAACAACAACAACAACAACCCTAAACAACAACAACAACAACAACAACCACCCTAAACAATAACAACAACAACAACAACAACCCTAAATAACAACAACAACAACAACAACCCTAAACAACAACAATAACAGCACTAAACAACAACAACAACAACCACCCTAAACAGCAACAACAACAAACCTAAATAAAAACAACAACAACAACAACCCTAAATAAAAACAACAACAACAACCCTAAATAACTACAAGAACAACAACAACAAAAACCCTAAATAACAACAGCAACCCTAAATAACAACAACAACAACAAGAACAACAACAACCCTAAATAACAACAACAACAACAACAATAACAACTACCCTAAACAACAACAACAACAACAAAAACAATAACAACAAATACAACAACAACAACAATAACAACAACAACAGCCCTAAACAACAACAACAATAACAACAGCAACAACAATCCTAAACAACAACAACAACAATAACCCTAAATAACAACAACAACAACAACAACAACAACAACAACAACAAAAACAACAACAACAACAACAACAACAACAACACCAACAACAATAACAACAACAACAACAACAACAATAACAACAAAGATAACAACAACAACCCTAAACAACAACAACAACACCAACAATAACAACAAAGATAACAACAACAACAATAACAACAACAACAGCCCTAAACAATAACAACAATAACAACAGCAACAACAACCCTAAACAACAACAACAACAATAACCCTAAATAACAACAACAATAACAACAACAACAACAACAACAACAACAACAACAACACCAACAACAATAACAACAACAACAACAACAACAACCCTAAACAACAACAACAACAATAACGCTAAATAACA
>OX359291.1:33081957-33084457 GCA_947179395.2 Pulicaria dysenterica
TAAATACCAACAACAACAACAACAACCCTAAACAACAACAATAACAACACTAAACAACAACAACAACAACCACCCTAAACAACAACAACAAACCTAAATTAAAACAATAACAACAACAACCCTAAATAAAAACAACAACAACAACCCTAAATAACTACAAGAACAACAACAACAAAAACCCTAAATAACAACAGCAACCCTAAATAACAACAACAACAACAAGAACAACAACAACCCTAAATAACAACAACAACAACAACAATAACAACTACCCTAAACAACAACAACAACAACAATAACAACAAAGACAACAACAACAACAATAACAACAACAACAACCCTAAACAACAACATCAATAACAACAGCAACAACAACCCTAAACAACAACAACAACAATAACCCTAAATAACAACAACAACAACAACAACAAGAAACACCCTAAACAACAGCAACAACAATAACCCTAAATAACAACAAGAACAAAAAAAAAACAACAATTACAACAACAACAACAATAACAACAACCACCTAAACAACAATTATAACAACAACAACAACAACCCTAAATAACAATAACAACAACAACCCCAAATAACAACAACAATAAAAACCCTAAATAACAACGACAACCCTAAATAACAACAATAACAACAACAACAACAACAACCCTAAATAACAACAAGAACAACAAAAACAACAACAACAACAACAACAACAACAACACCAACAACAATAACAACAACAACAACAACAAAACAACAACAACAACCCTAAACAACAACAACAACAACAACAACAACAACAACAACAACCCTAAATAACAACAACAATAACAACAATAACAACAACCACAACAACAACCCTAAATAAAAACAACAACAACAACAACAACCCTATCCAACAACAACAACAATAACAACAAAAACAACAACAACAACAACAACAACCCTAAATAACAACAACAACAACAATCCTAAATAACAACAAGAACAACAACAACAACAACAACAACAACCCTAAATAACAACAAGAACAACAACAACAACCACAACAACAACCCTAAACAACAAGAACAACAACCCTAAATAGCAACAACAACAACAACAACAACTGCTACTACAACAACAACAACAACAACAATAACAACAACAACAACAACAACAACAACAACAACCCTAAACAACAACAACAACAACAACAACAACAACCACCCTAAACAATAACAACAACAACAACAACAACCCTAAATAACAACAACAACAACCCTAAATAAACACAACAACAACAACAACAATCCTAAACAACAACAACAACAACAATAACAACAACAACAACAACAAAAACAACAACAACAACAACAGCAATAACAACAACAACAATGACAACAACAACAACAACCCTAAACTACAACAACAAAAACAACCCTAAATAACAACAAGATTAACAACAACAACAACAATAACCCTAAAAAACAACAACAACCCTAAATAACAACAAGAACAACAACCCTAAACAACAACAACAACCCAAAACAATAACAACAACAACAATAACAACCCTAAACAACAACAGCAACAACAACAACCCTAAACAACAACAGCAACAACCCCAAACAACAACAACAACAACAACAACCCTAAACAACAACAATAACAACACTAAACAAGAACAACAACAACAACCCTAAACAACAACAACAACAAACCTAAATAAAAACAACAACAACAACAACCCTAAATAAAAACAACAACAACAACCCTAAATAACTACAAGAACAACAACAACAACAACAAAAACCCTAAATAACAACAGCAACCCTAAATAACAACAACAACAACAAGAACAACAACAACCCTAAATAACAACAACAACAACAACAACAATAACAACTACCCTAAACAACAACAACAACAACAAAAACAATAACAACAAATACAACAACAACAACAATAACAACAACAACAGCCCTAAACAACAACAACAATAACAACAGCAACAACAATCCTAAACAACAACAACAACAATAACCCTAAATAACAACAACAACAACAACAACAACAACAACAACAACAAAAACAACAACAACAACAACAACAACACCAACAACAATAACAACAACAACAACAACAACAATAACAATAAAGATAACAACAACAATCCTAAACAACAACAACACCAACAGCCCTAAACAATAACAACAATAAGAACAGCAACAACAACCCTAAACAACAACAACAACAATAACCCTAAATAACAACAACAACAACAACAACAACAACAACAACAACAACAACAACAACAACAACAACACCAACAACAATAACAACAACAACAACAACAACAACAACCCTAAACAACAACAACAACAATAACGCTAAATAACAACAAGAACAAAAAAAAACAACAACAATAACAACAACCACCTAAACAACAATTACAACAACAACAACAATAAGAACAACAACAACAACCCTAAATAACAATAACAACAATAACCCT
>OX359291.1:33091957-33094457 GCA_947179395.2 Pulicaria dysenterica
ACAACCCTAAACAACAACAACAATAACAACAGCAACAACAACCCTAAACAACAACAACAACAATTACCCTAAATAACAACAACAACAACAACAACAACAACAACACCAACAACAATAACAACAACAACAACAACAACAACAACCCTAAACAACAACAACAACAACAACTGCTACTACAACAACAACAACAACAACAATAACAACAACAACAACAACAACAACAACCCTAAACAACAACAACAACAACAACAACCACCATAAACAATAACAACAACAACAACAACCCTAAACAACAACAATAACAACACTAAACAACAACAACAACAACCACCCTAAACAACAACAACAACAAACCTAAATAAAAACAACAACAACAACAACCCTAAATAAAAACAACTACAACAACCCTAAATAACTACAAGAACAACAACAACAAAAACCCTAAATAACAACAGCAACCCTAAATAACAACAACAACAACAAGAACAACAACAATCCTAAATAACAACAACAACAACAACAACAATAACAACTACCCTAAACAACAACAACAACAACAAAAACAATAACAACAAATACAACAACAACAACAATAACAACAACAACAGCCCTAAACAACAACAACAATAACAACAGCAACAACAATCCTAAACAACAACAACAACAATAACCCTAAAGAACAACAACAACAACAACAACAACAACAACAAAAACAACAACAACAACAACAACAACACCAACAACAATAACAACAACAACAACAACAACAATAACAACAAAGATAACAACAACAACCCTAAACAACAACAACACCAACAGCCCTAAACAATAACAACAATAAGAACAGCAACAACAACCCTAAACAACAACAACAACAATAACCCTAAATAACAACAACAACAACAACAACAACAACAACAACAACAACAACACCAACAACAATAACAACAACAACAACAACAACAACAACCCTAAACAACAACAACAACAATAACGCTAAATAACAACAACAACAAAAAAAAACAACAACAATAACAACAACCACCTAAACAACAATAAGAACAACAACAACAATAAGAACAACAACAACAACCCTAAATAACAATAACAACAATAACCCTAAATAACAACAACAACAAAAACCCTAAATAACAACAACAACAATAACAACAACCCTAAATAACAACAAGAACAACAAAAACAACAATAACAACAACAACACCAACAACAAAAACAACAACAACAACAACAACAACAACAACCACCCTAGAGAATAACAACAACAACAACAACAACAACCCTAAATAACAACAACAGCAACAACAACAACAACAACAACAACACCAACAACAATAACAACAACAACAACAACAACAACAACCCTAAACAATAACAACAACAACAACCATCCTAAAGAATAACAACAACAACATCAACAACAACCCAAAATAGCAACAACAACAACAACAACAATAACAACAACCACAACAACAACCCTAAATAAAAACAACAACAACAACAACAACCCTAAACAACAACAACCCTAAACAACAACAACAACAACAATAACAACAAAAATAACAACAACAATAACAACAACAACAACAACTACCCTAAATAACAACAACAACAACAACAAACACCCTAAATAACAACAGCAACCCTGAATAACAACAACAACAACAACAACAACAACCCTAAATAACAACAAGAACAACAACAACAACAACAACAAAATCAACAACAACCCTAAATAACAACAACAACAACAACAAACACCCTAAATAACAACAACAACAACAATAACAACAACAACAACAACCCTAAACAACAACAACAACAACAACAACCACCCTAAACAATAACAACAACAACAACAACAACCCTAAATAACAACAACAACAACAACCCTAAATAAAAACAACAACAACAACAACAATCCTAAACAACAACAACAACAACAACAACAATAACAACAACAACAACAACCACCCTAAAGAATAACAACAACAACAACAACAACAACCCTAAATAACAACAACAGCAAAAACAACAACAACAACAACAACACCAACAACAATAACAACAACAACAACAACCCTAAACAATAACAACAACAACAACCATCCTAAAGAATAACAACAACAACATCAATAACAACCCAAAATAGCAACAACAATAACAACAACAATAACAACAACAACAACAACAACCCTAAATAAAAACAACAACAACAACAACAACCCTAAACAACAACAACCCTAAACAACAACAACAACAACAATAACAACAAAAACAACAACAACAATAACAACAACAACAACAACTACCCTAAATAACAACAACAACAACAACAAACACCCTAAATAACAACAGCAACCCTGAATAACAACAACAACAACAACAACAACAACAACCCTAAATAACAACAAGAACAACAACAACAACAACAACAACATCAACAACAACCCTAAATAACAACAACAACAACAACAACAAA
>OX359291.1:33114457-33129457 GCA_947179395.2 Pulicaria dysenterica
AACAACAATAACAACACTAAACAACAACAACAACAACCACCCTAAACAACAACAACAACAAACCTAAATAAAAACAACAACAACAACAACCCTAAATAAAAACAACAACAACAACCCTAAATAACTACAAGAACAACAACAACAAAAACCCTAAATAACAACAGCAACCCTAAATAACAACAACAACAACAAGAACAACAACAACCCTAAATAACAACAACAACAACAACAATGACAACTACCCTAAACAACAACAACAACAACAAAAACAATAACAACAAATACAACAACAACAACAATAACAACAACAACAGCCCTAAACAACAACAACAATAACAACAGCAACAACAATGCTAAACATCAACAACAACAATAACCCTAAATAACAACAACAACAACAACAACAACCCTAAATAACAACAACAACAACAACCCTAAATAAAAACAACAACAACAACAACAATCCTAAACAACAACAACAACAACAACAACAAAAATAACAACAACAACAACAAAAACAACAACAACAACAACAGCAATAACAACAACAACAACAACGACAACAACAACAACAACCCTAAACTACAACAACAAAAACAACCCTAAATAACAACAAGATTAACAACAACAACAACAATAACAACCTAAAACAATAACAACAACAACAATAACAACCCTAAACAACAACAGCAACAACAACAACAACAACAACAACCCTAAACAACAACAGCAACAACAACCCTAAACAACAACAGCAACAACCCCAAACAACAACAACAACAACAACAACCCTAAACAACAACAACAACAACCCTAAACAATAACAACAACAACCCTAAACAACAACAACAACAACCCTAAATAACTACAAGAACAACAACAACAAAAACCCTAAATAACAACAGCAACTCTAAATAACAACAACAACAACAAGAACAACAACAACCCTAAATAACAACAACAACAACAACAATAACAACAACCCTAAACAAGAACAACAACAACAACAACAATAACAACAAAGACAACAACAACAACAATAACAACAACAACAACCCTAAACAACAACAACAATAACAACAGCAACAACAACCCTAAACAACAACAACAACAATTACCCTAAATAACAACAACAACAACAACAACAACACCAACAACAATAACAACAACAACAACAACAACAACCCTAAACAACAACAACACCAACAACAACAACAACTGCTACTACAACAACAACAACAACAACAATAACAACAACAACAACAACAACAACAACAACCCTAAACAACAACAACAACAACCACCCTAAACAATAACAACAACAACAACAACAACCCTAAATAACAACAACAACAACAACAACCCTAAACAACAACAATAACAACACTAAACAACAACAACAACAACCACCCTAAACAACAACAACAACAAACCTAAATAAAAACAACAACAACAACAACCCTAAATAAAAACAACAACAACAACCCTAAACTACAACAACAAAAACAACCCTAAATAACAACAAGATTAACAACTACAACAACAATAACCCTAAAAAACAACAACAACCCTAAATAACAACAAGAACAACAACCCTAAACAACAACAACAACAACCCTAAACAACAACAACAACCCAAAACAATAACAACAACAACAATAACAACCCTAAACAACAACAGCAACAACAACAACCCTAAACAACAACAGCAACAACCCCAAACAACAACAACAACAACAACAACCCTAAACAATAACAACAACAACCCTAAACAACAACAACAACAACAACAACAAACCTAAATAAAAACAACAACAACAACAACCCTAAATAAAAACAACAACAACAACCCTAAATAACTACAAGAACAACAACAACAAAAACCCTAAATAACAACAGAAACTCTAAATAACAACAACAACAACAACAACAACAACAACCCTAAATAACAACAACAACAACAACAATAACAACAACCCTAAACAACAACAACAACAACAATAACAACAAAGACAACAACAACAACAATAACAACAACAACAACCCTAAACAACAACAACAATAAGAACATCAACAACAACCCTAAACAACAACAACAACAATTACCCTAAATAACAACAACAACAACAACAACAACAACAACACCAACAACAATAACAACAACAACAACAACAACAACAACCCTAAACAACAACAACAACAACAACTGCTACTACAACAACAACAACAACAACAATAACAACAACAACAACAACAACAACAACAACAACCCTAAACAACAACAACAACAACAACAACCACCCTAAACAATAACAACAACAACAACAACAACCCTAAATAACAACAACAACAACAACAACCCTAAACAACAACAATAACAACACTAAACAACAACAACAACAACCACCCTAAACAACAACAACAACAAACCTAAATAAAAACAACAACAACAACAACCCTAAATAAAAACAACAACAACAACCCTAAATAACAACAAGAACAACAACAACAAAAACCCTAAATAACAACAGCAACCCTAAATAACAACAACAACAACAAGAACAACAACAACCCTAAATAACAACAACAACAACAACAATAACAACTACCCTAAACAACAACAACAAAAACAAAAACAATAACAACAAATACAACAACAACAACAATAACAACAACAACAGCCCTAAACAACAACAACAATAACAACAGCAACAACAATCCTAAACAACAACAACAACAATAACCCTAAAAAACAACAACAACCCTAAATAACAACAAGAACAACAACCCTAAACAACAACAACAACAACCCTAAACAACAACAACAACCCAAAACAATAACAACAACAACAATAACAACCCTAAACAACAACAACAACAACAATAACCCTAAACAACAACAGCAACAACCCCAAACAACCACAACAACAATAACAACCCTAAACAACAACAACAACAACCCTAAACAATAACAACAACAACCCTAAACAACAACAACAACAACAACAACAACCCTAAACAACAACAACAACAAACCTAAATAAAAACAACAACAACAACAACCCTAAATATAAACAACAACAACAACCCTAAATAACTACAAGAACAACAACAACAAAAACCCTAAATAACAACAGCAACTCTAAATAACAACAACAACAACAACAACAACAACCCTAAATAACAACAACAACAACAACAATAACAACAACCCTAAACAACAACAACAACAACAACAATAACAACAAAGACAACAACAACAACAATAACAACAACAACAACCCTAAACAACAACAACAATAACAACAGCAACAACAACCCTAAACAACAACAACAACAATTACCCTAAATAACAACAACAACAACAACAATACCAACAACAATAACAACAACAACAACAACAACAACAACCCTAAACAACAACAACAACAACAACAACAACAACTGCTACTACAACAACAACAGCAACAACAACAACCCTAAACAACAACAACAACAACAACAACAACCACCCTAAACAATAACAACAACAACAACAACAACCCTAAATAACAACAACAACAACAACAACCCTAAACAACAACAATAACAACACTAAACAACAACAACAACAACCACCCTAAACAACAACAACAACAAACCTAAATAAAAACAACAACAACAACAACCCTAAATAAAAACAACAACAACAACCCTAAATAACTACAAGAACAACAACAACAAAAACCCTAAATAACAACAGCAACCCTAAATAACAACAACAACAACAAGAACAACAACAACCCTAAATAACAACAACAACAACAACAATAACAACTACCCTAAACAACAACAACAACAACAAAAACAATAACAACAAATACAACAACAACAACAATAACAACAACAACAGCCCTAAACAACAACAACAATAACAACAGCAACAACAATCCTAAACAACAACAACAACAATAACCCTAAATAACAACAACAACAACAACAACAACCCTAAATAACAACAACAACAACAACCCTAAATAACAACAATAACAACAACCCTAAATAAAAACAACAACAACAACAACAATCCTAAACAACAACAACAACAACAACAACAAAAATAACAACAACAACAACAAAAACAACAACAACAACAACAACAATAACAACAACAACAACAACGACAACAACAACAACAACCCTAAACTACAACAACAAAAACAACCCTAAATAACAACAAGATTAACAACAACAACAACAATAACCCTAAAAAACAACAAGAACAACAACCCTAAACAACAACAACAACAACCCTAAACAACAACAACAACAACACTAAACAACAACAACAACCTAAAACAATAACAACAACAACAATAACAACCCTAAACAACAACAGCAACAAAAACAACAACAACAACAACCCTAAATAACAACAGCAACAACAACCCTAAACAACAACAGCAACAACCCCAAACAACAACAACAACAACAACAACCCTAAACAACAACAACAACAACCCTAAACAATAACAACAACAACCCTAAACAACAACAACAACAACCCTAAATAACTACAAGAACAACAACAACAAAAACCCTAAATAACAACAGCAACTCTAAATAACAACAACAACAACAAGAACAACAACAACCATAAATAACAACAACAACAACAACAATAACAACAACCCTAAACAAGAACAACAACAACAACAACAACAATAACAACAAAGACAACAACAACAACAATAACAACAACAACAACCCTAAACAACAACAACAATAACAACAGCAACAACAACCCTAAACAACAACAACAACAATTACCCTAAATAACAACAACAACAACAACAACAACAACACCAACAACAATAACAACAACAACAACAACAACAACCCTAAACAACAACATCACCAACAACAACAACAACTGCTACTACAACAACAACAACAACAACAATAACAACAACAACAACAACAACAACAACAACAACCCTAAACAACAACAACAACAACAACAACAACAACAACAACAACAACACCAACAACAATAACAACAACAACAACAACAACAACCCTAAACAACAACAACACCAACAACAACAACAACTGCTACTACAACAACAACAACAACAACAATAACAACAACAACAACAACAACAACAACAACAACAACCCTAAACAACAACAACAACAACAACAACCACCCTAAACAATAACAACAACAACAACAACAACCCTAAATAACAACAACAACAACAACAACCCTAAACAACAACAATAACAACACTAAACAACAACAACAACAACCACCCTAAACAACAACAACAACAAACCTAAATAAAAACAACAACAACAACAACCCTAAATAAAAACAACAACAACCCTAAACTACAACAACAAAAACAACCCTAAATAACAACAAGATTAACAACAACAACAACAATAACCCTAAAAAACAACAACAACCCTAAATAACAACAAGAACAACAACCCTAAACAACAACAACAACAACCCTAAACAACAACAACAACCCAAAACAATAACAACAACAACAATAACAACCCTAAACAACAACAGCAACAACAACAACCCTAAACAACAACAGCAACAACCCCAAACAACAACAACAACAACAACAACCCTAAACAATAACAACAACAACCCTAAACAACAACAACAACAACAACAACAAACCTAAATAAAAACAACAACAACAACAACCCTAAATAAAAACAACAACAACAACCCTAAATAACTACAAGAACAACAACAACAAAAACCCTAAATAACAACAGCAACGCTAAATAACAACAACAACAACAACAACAACAACAACCCTAAATAACAACAACAACAACAACAATAACAACAACCCTAAACAACAACAACAACAACAATAACAACAAAGACAACAACAACAACAATAACAACAACAACAACCCTAAACAACAACAACAATAAGAACATCAACAACAACCCTAAACAACAACAACAACAATTACCCTAAATAACAACAACAACAACAACAACAACAACAACACCAACAACAATAACAACAACAACAACAACAACAACAACCCTAAACAACAACAACAACAACAACAACAACAACAACTGCTACTACAACAACAACAACAACAACAATAACAACAACAACAACAACAACAACAACAACAACAACCCTAAACAACAACAACAACAACAACAACCACCCTAAACAATAACAACAACAACAACAACAACCCTAAATAACAACAACAACAACAACAACCCTAAACAACAACAATAACAACACTAAACAACAACAACAACAACCACCCTAAACAACAACAACAACAAACCTAAATAAAAACAACAACAACAACAACCCTAAATAAAAACAACAACAACAACCCTAAATAACAACAACAACAACAACAAAAACCCTAAATAACAACAGCAACCCTAAATAACAACAACAACAACAAGAACAACAACAACCCTAAATAACAACAACAACAACAACAATAACAACTACCCTAAACAACAACAACAACAACAAAAACAATAACAACAAATACAACAACAACAACAATAACAACAACAACAGCCCTAAACAACAACAACAATAACAACAGCAACAACAATCCTAAACAACAACAACAACAATAACCCTAAATAACAACAACAACCCTAAATAACAACAACAACAACAACCCTAAATAAAAACAACAACAACAACAACAATCCTAAACAACAACAACAACAACAACAACAATAACAACAACAACAACAACAAAAACAACAACAACAACAACAGCAATAACAACAACAACAACGACAACAACAACAACAACCCTAAACTACAACAACAACAACAACCCTAAATAACAACAAGATTAACAACAACAACAACAATAACCCTAAAAAACAACAACAACCCTAAATAACAACAAGAACAACAACCCTAAACAACAACAACAACCCAAAACAATAACAACAACAACAATAACAACCCTAAACAATAACAGCAACAACAACAGCAACAACAACAACCCTAAACAACAACAGCAACAACCCCAAACAACAACAACAACAACAACAACCCTAAACAACAACAACAACAACCCTAAACAATAACAACAACAACCCTAAACAACAACAACAACAACAACAACAACCCTAAACAACAACAACAACAAACCTAAATAAAAACAACAACAACAACAACCCTAAATAAAAACAACAACAACAACACTAAATAACTACAAGAACAACAACAACAAAAACCCTAAATAATAACAGCAACTCTAAATAACAACAACAACAACAAGAACAACAACAACCCTAAATAACAACAACAACAACAACAACAACAACAACAACAACAACACCAACAATAACAACAACAACAACAACAACAACAACCCTAAACAACAACAACAACAACAACAACAACAACAACAACTGCTACTACAACAACAACAACAACAACAATAACAACAACAACAACAACAACAACAACAACAACCCTAAACAACAACAACAACAACAACAACCACCCTAAACAATAACAACAACAACAACAACAACCCTAAATAACAACAACAACAACAACAACCCTAAACAACAACAATAACAACACTAAACAACAACAACAACAACCACCCTAAACAACAACAACAACAAACCTAAATAAAAACAACAACAACAACAACCCTAAATAAAAACAACAACAACAACCCTAAATAACTACAAGAACAACAACAACAAAAACCCTAAATAACAACAGCAACCCTAAATAACAACAACAACAACAAGAACAACAACAACCCTAAATAACAACAACAACAACAACAATAACAACTACCCTAAACAACAACAACAACAACAACAAAAACAATAACAACAAATACAACAACAACAACAATAACAACAACAACAGCCCTAAACAACAACAACAATAACAACAGCAACAACAATCCTAAACAACAACATCAATAATAACCCTAAATAACAACAACAACCCTAAATAACAACAACAACAACAACCCTAAATAAAAACAACAACAACAACAACAATCCTAAACAACAACAACAACAATTACCCTAAATAACAACAACAACAACAACAACAACAACAAAAACCCTAAATAACAACAGCAACTCTAAATAACAACAACAACAACAACAACAACAACCCTAAATAACAACAACAACAACAACAATAACAACAACCCTAAACAACAACAACAACAACAACAATAACAACAAAGACAACAACAACAACAATAACAACAACAACAACCCTAAACAACAACAACAATAACAACAGCAACAACAACCCTAAACAACAACAACAACAATTACCCTAAATAACAACAACAACAACAACAACAATACCAACAACAATAACAACAACAACAACAACAACAACAACCCTAAACAACAACAACAACAACAACAACAACAACTGCTACTACAACAACAACAGCAACAACAACAACCCTAAACAACAACAACAACAACAACAACAACCACCCTAAACAATAACAACAACAACAACAACAACCCTAAATAACAACAACAACAACAACAACCCTAAACAACAACAATAACAACACTAAACAACAACAACAACAACCACCCTAAACAACAACAACAACAAACCTAAATAAAAACAACAACAACAACAACCCTAAATAAAAACAACAACAACAACCCTAAATAACTACAAGAACAACAACAACAAAAACCCTAAATAACAACAGCAACCCTAAATAACAACAACAACAACAAGAACAACAACAACCCTAAATAACAACAACAACAACAACAATAACAACTACCCTAAACAACAACAACAACAACAAAAACAATAACAACAAATACAACAACAACAACAATAACAACAACAACAGCCCTAAACAACAACAACAATAACAACAGCAACAACAATCCTAAACAACAACAACAACAATAACCCTAAATAACAACAACAACAACAACAACAACCCTAAATAACAACAACAACAACAACCCTAAATAACAACAATAACAACAACCCTAAATAAAAACAACAACAACAACAACAACCCTAAACAACAACAACAACAACAACAACAAAAATAACAACAACAACAACAAAAACAACAACAACAACAACAGCAATAACAACAACAACAACAACAACAACAACAACAACAACCCTAAACTACAACAACAAAAACAACCCTAAATAACAACAAGATTAACAACAACAACAACAATAACCCTAAAAAACAACAAGAACAACAACCCTAAACAACAACAACAACAACCCTAAACAACAACAACAACAACACTAAACAACAACAACAACCTAAAACAATAACAACAACAACAATAACAACCCTAAACAACAACAGCAACAAAAACAACAACAACAACAACCCTAAACAACAACAGCAACAACAACCCTAAACAACAACAGCAACAACCCCAAACAACAACAACAACAACAACAACCCTAAACAACAACAACAACAACCCTAAACAATAACAACAACAACCCTAAACAACAACAACAACAACCCTAAATAACTACAAGAACAACAACAACAAAAACCCTAAATAACAACAGCAACTCTAAATAACAACAACAACAACAAGAACAACAACAACCATAAATAACAACAACAACAACAACAATAACAACAACCCTAAACAAGAACAACAAAAACAACAACAACAATAACAACAAAGACAACAACAACAACAATAACAACAACAACAACCCTAAACAACAACAACAATAACAACAGCAACAACAACCCTAAACAACAACAACAACAATTACCCTAAATAACAACAACAACAACAACAACAACAACACCAACAACAATAACAACAACAACAACAACAACAACCCTAAACAACAACAACACCAACAACAACAACAACTGCTACTACAACAACAACAACAACAACAATAACAACAACAACAACAACAACAACAACAACAACCCTAAACAACAACAACAACAACAACAACAACAACAACAACAACACCAACAACAATAACAACAACAACAACAACAACAACCCTAAACAACAACAACACCAACAACAACAACAACTGCTACTACAACAACAACAACAACAACAATAACAACAACAACAACAACAACAACAACAACAACAACCCTAAACAACAACAACAACAACAACAACCACCCTAAACAATAACAACAACAACAACAACAACCCTAAATAACAACAACAACAACAACAACCCTAAACAACAACAATAACAACACTAAACAACAACAACAACAACCACCCTAAACAACAACAACAACAAACCTAAATAAAAACAACAACAACAACAACCCTAAATAAAAACAACAACAACAACCCTAAACTACAACAACAAAAACAACCCTAAATAACAACAAGATTAACAACTACAACAACAATAACCCTAAAAAACAACAACAACCCTAAATAACAACAAGAACAACAACCCTAAACAACAACAACAACAACCCTAAACAACAACAACAACCCAAAACAATAACAACAACAACAATAACAACCCTAAACAACAACAGCAACAACAACAACCCTAAACAACAACAGCAACAACCCCAAACAACAACAACAACAACAACAACCCTAAACAATAACAACAACAACCCTAAACAACAACAACAACAACAACAACAAACCTAAATAAAAACAACAACAACAACAACCCTAAATAAAAACAACAACAACAACCCTAAATAACTACAAGAACAACAACAACAAAAACCCTAAATAACAACAGCAACTCTAAATAACAACAACAACAACAACAACAACAACAACCCTAAATAACAACAACAACAACAACAATAACAACAACCCTAAACAACAACAACAACAACAATAACAATATAAACAACAACAACAACAATAACAACAACAACAAAAACAACAACAACAATAAGAACATCAACAACAACCCTAAACAACAACAACAACAATTACCCTAAATAACAACAACAACAACAACAACAACAACAACACCAACAACAATAACAACAACAACAACAACAACAACAACCCTAAACAACAACAACAACAACAACAACAACAACAACTGCTACTACAACAACAACAACAACAACAATAACAACAACAACAACAACAACAACAACAATAACAACCCTAAACAACAACAACAACAACAACAACCACCCTAAACAATAACAACAACAACAACAACAACCCTAAATAACAACAACAACAACAACAACCCTAAACAACAACAATAACAACACTAAACAACAACAACAACAACCACCCTAAACAACAACAACAACAAACCTAAATAAAAACAACAACAACAACAACCCTAAATAAAAACAACAACAACAACCCTAAATAACAACAAGAACAACAACAAAAACCCTAAATAACAACAGCAACCCTAAATAACAACAACAACAACAAGAACAACAACAACCCTAAATAACAACAACAACAACAACAATAACAACTACCCTAAACAACAACAACAACAACAAAAACAATAACAACAAATACAACAACAACAACAATAACAACAACAACAGCCCTAAACAACAACAACAATAACAACAGCAACAACAATCCTAAACAACAACAACAACAATAACCCTAAATAACAACAACAACCCTAAATAACAACAACAACAACAACCCTAAATAAAAACAACAACAACAACAACAATCCTAAACAACAACAACAACAACAACAACAATAACAACAACAACAACAACAAAAACAACAACAACAACAACAGCAATAACAACAACAACAACGACAACAACAACAACAACCCTAAACTACAACAACAAAAACAACCCTAAATAACAACAAGATTAACAACAACAACAACAATAACCCTAAAAAACAACAACAACCCTAAATAACAACAAGAACAACAACCCTAAACAACAACAACAACCCAAAACAATAACAACAACAACAATAACAACCCTAAACAATAACAGCAACAACAACAGCAACAACAACAACCCTAAACAACAACAGCAACAACCCCAAACAACAACAACAACAACAACAACCCTAAACAACAACAACAACAACCCTAAACAATAACAACAACAACCCTAAACAACAACAACAACAACAACAACAACCCTAAACAACAACAACAACAAACCTAAATAAAAACAACAACAACAACAACCCTAAATAAAAACAACAACAACAACACTAAATAACTACAAGAACAACAACAACAAAAACCCTAAATAACAACAGCAACTCTAAATAACAACAACAACAACAAGAACAACAACAACCCTAAATAACAACAACAACAACAACAACAACAACAACAACAACAACACCAACAATAACAACAACAACAACAACAACAACAACCCTAAACAACAACAACAACAACAACAACAACAACAACAACTGCTACTACAACAACAACAACAACAACAATAACAACAACAACAACAACAACAACAACAACAACCCTAAACAACAACAACAACAACAACAACCACCCTAAACAATAACAACAACAACAACAACAACCCTAAATAACAACAACAACAACAACAACCCTAAACAACAACAATAACAACACTAAACAACAACAACAACAACCACCCTAAACAACAACAACAACAAACCTAAATAAAAACAACAACAACAACAACCCTAAATAAAAACAACAACAACAACCCTAAATAACTACAAGAACAACAACAACAAAAACCCTAAATAACAACAGCAACCCTAAATAACAACAACAACAACAAGAACAACAACAACCCTAAATAACAACAACAACAACAACAATAACAACAACCCTAAACAACAACAACAACAACAACAAAAACAATAACAACAAATACAACAACAACAACAATAACAACAACAACAGCCCTAAACAACAACAACAATAACAACAGCAACAACAATCCTAAACAACAACATCAATAATAACCCTAAATAACAACAACAACCCTAAATAACAACAACAACAACAACCCTAAATAAAAACAACAACAACAACAACAATCCTAAACAACAACAACAACAACAACAACAACAATAACAACAACAACAACAAAAACAACAACAACAACAACAGCAATAACAACAACAACAACGACAACAACAACAACAACCCTAAACTACAACAACAAAAACAACCCTAAATAACAACAAGATTAACAACAACAACAACAATAACCCTAAAAATCAACAACAACCCTAAATAACAACAAGAACAACAACCCTAAACAACAACAACAACAACCCTAAACAACAACAACAACCCAAAACAATAACAACAACAACAATAACAACCCTAAACAATAACAGCAACAACAACAGCAACAACAACAACCCTAAACAACAACAGCAACAACCCCAAACAACAACAACAACAACAACAACCCTAAACAACAACAACAACAACCCTAAACAATAACAACAACAACCCTAAACAACAACAACAACAACAACAACAACCCTAAACAACAACAACAACAAACCTAAATAAAAACAACAACAACAACAACCCTAAATAAAAACAACAACAACAACACTAAATAACTACAAGAACAACAACAACAAAAACCCTAAATAATAACAGCAACACTAAATAACAACAACAACAACAAGAACAACAACAACCCTAAATAACAACAACAACAACAACAATAACAACAACCCTAAACAACAACAACAACAACAACAACAATAACAACAAAGACAACAACAACAACAATAACAACAACAACAACCCTAAACAACAACAACAATAACAACAGCAACAACAACCCTAAACAACAACAACAACAATTACCCTAAATAACAACAACAACAACAACAACAACAACAAAAACCCTAAATAACAACAGCAACTCTAAATAACAACAACAACAACAAGAACAACAACAACCCTAAATAACAACAACAACAACAACAATAACAACAACCCTAAACAACAACAACAACAACAACAACAATAACAACAAAGACAACAACAACAACAATAACAACAACAACAACCCTAAACAACAACAACAATAACAACAGCAACAACAACCCTAAACAACAACAACAACAATTACCCTAAATAACAACAACAACAACAACAACAACAACACCAACAACAATTACAACAACAACAACAACAACAACAACAACCCTAAACAACAACAACAACAACAACTGCTACTACAACAACAACAACAACAACAATAACAACAACAACAACAACAACAACAACCCTAAACAACAACAACCACCCTAAACAATAACAACAACAACAACAACAACAACCCTAAATAACAACAACAACAACAACCCTAAACAACAACAATAACAACACTAAACAACAACAACAACAACCACCCTAAACAACAACAATAACAAACCTAAATAAAAACAACAACAACAACAACCCTAAATAAAAACAACAACAACAACCCTAAATAACTACAAGAACAACAACAACAAAAACCCTAAATAACAACAGCAACCCTAAATAACAACAACAACAACAAGAACAACAACAACCCTAAATAACAACAACAACAACAATAACAACTACCCTAAACAACAACAACAACAACAATAACAACAAAGACAACAACAACAACAATAACAACAACAACAACCCTAAACAACAACATCAATAACAACAGCAACAACAACCCTAAACAACAACAACAACAATAACCCTAAATAACAACAACAACAACAACAACAACAACAACAACACCAACAACAATAATAACAACAACAACAACAACAACCCTAAACAACAACAACAACAATAACCCTAAATAACAACAAGAACAAAAAAAAACAACAACAATAACAACAACCACCTAAACAACAATTACAACAACAACAACAATAACAACAACCACCTAAACAACAATTGCAACAACAACAACAACAACCCTAAACAACAACAACAACAATAACCCTAAATAACAACAACAATAAAAACCCTAAATAACAACGA
>OX359291.1:33134457-33154457 GCA_947179395.2 Pulicaria dysenterica
TAAATAACAACGACAACCCTAAATAACAACAATAACAACAACAACAACAACAACCCTAAATAACAACAACAACAACAAAAACAACAACAACAACAACAACAACAACAACAACAACAATAACAACAACAACAACAACAAAACAACCACAACAACCCTAAACAACAACAACAACAACAACCCTAAACAACAACAACAACAACAACAACAACAACAACCCTAAATAACAACAACAATAACAACAATAACAACAACCACAACAACAACCCTAAATAAAAACAACAACAACAACAACAACCCTATCCAACAACAACAACAATAACAAGAAAAACAACAACAACAACAACAACAACAACCCTAAATAACAACAACAACAACAATCCTAAATAACAACAAGAACAACAACAACAACAACAACAACAACCCTAAATAACAACAAGAACAACAACAACAACCACAACAACAACCCTAAACAACAAGAACAACAACCCTAAATAGCAACAACAACAACAACAACAACTGCTACAACAACAACAACAACAACAACAATAACAACAACAACAACAACAACAACAACAACCCTAAACAACAACAACAACAACAACAACAACCACCTTAAACAATAACAACAACAACAACAACAACCCTAAATAACAACAACAACAACCCTAAATAAACACAACAACAACAACAACAATCCTAAACAACAACAACAACAACAACAATAACAACAACAACAACAACAAAAACAACAACAACAACAACAGCAATAACAACAACAACAACAACGACAACAACAACAACAACCCTAAACTACAACAACAAAAACAACCCTAAATAACAACAAGATTAACAACAACAATAACAATAACCCTAAAAAACAACAACAACCCTAAATAACAACAAGAACAACAACCCTAAACAACAACAACAACAACCCTAAACAACAACAACAACCCAAAACAATAACAACAACAACAATAACAACCCTAAACAACAACAGCAACAACAACAACCCTAAACAACAACAGCAACAACCCCAAACAACAACAACAACAACAACAACCCTAAACAACAACAACAACAACCCTAAACAACAACAACAACAATTACCCTAAATAACAACAACAACAACAACAACAACAACACCAACAACAATTACAACAACAACAACAACAACAACCCTAAACAACAACAACAACAACAACTGCTACTACAACAACAACAACAACAACAATAACAACAACAACAACAACAACAACAACAACAACCCTAAACAACAACAACCACCCTAAACAATAACAACAACAACAACAACAACAACAACCCTAAATAACAACAACAACAACAACCCTAAACAACAACAATAACAACACTAAACAACAACAACAACAACCACCCTAAACAACAACAACAACAAACCTAAATAAAAACAACAACAACAACAACCCTAAATAAAAACAACAACAACAACCCTAAATAACTACAAGAACAACAACAACAAAAACCCTAAATAACAACAGCAACCCTAAATAACAACAACAACAAGAACAACAACAACCCTAAATAACAACAACAACAACAATAACAACTACCCTAAACAACAACAACAACAACAATAACAACAAAGACAACAACAACAACAATAACAACAACAACAACCCTAAACAACAACATCAATAACAACAGCAACAACAACCCTAAACAACAACAACAACAATAACCCTAAATAACAACAACAACAACAACAACAACACCAACACCAACAACAATAATAACAACAACAACAACAACCCTAAACAACAACAACAACAATAACCCTAAATAACAACAAGAACAAAAAAAAACAACAACAATTACAACAACAACAACAATAACAACAACCACCTAAACAACAATTACAACAACAACAACAACAACCCTAAATAACAATAACAACAACAACCCTAAATAACAACAACAATAAAAACCCTAAATAACAACGACAACCCTAAATAACAACAATAACAACAACAAGAACAACAACCCTAAATAACAACAAGAACAACAACAACAACAACAACAACAACAACCACAACACCAACAACAATAACAACAACAACAACAACAAAACAACCACAACAACCCTAAACAACAACAACAACAACAACCCTAAACAACAACAACAACAACAACAACAACAACAACCCTAAATAACAACAACAATAACAACAATAACAACAACCACAACAACAACCCTAAATAAAAACAACAACAACAACAACAACCCTATCCAACAACAACAACAATAACAACAAAAACAACAACAACAACAACAACAACAACCCTAAATAACAACAACAACAACAATCCTAAATAACAACAAGAACAACAACAACAACAACAACAACAACCCTAAATAACAACAAGAACAACAACAACAACCACAACAACAACCCTAAACAACAAGAACAACAACCCTAAATAGCAACAACAACAACAACAACTGCTACTACAACAACAACAACAACAATAACAACAACAACAACAACAACAACAACAACCCTAAACAACAACAACAACAACAACAACAACCACCCTAAACAATAACAACAACAACAACAACAACCCTAAATAACAACAACAACAACCCTAAATAAACACAACAACAACTGTTATCCTAAACAACAACAACAACAACAACAATAACAACAACAACAACAACAAAAACAACAACAACAACAACAGCAATAACAACAACAACAACAACGACAACAACAACAACAACCCTAAACTACAACAACAAAAACAACCCTAAATAACAACAAGATTAACAACAACAACAACAATAACCCTAAAAAACAACAACAACCCTAAATAACAACAAGAACAACAGCCCTAAACAACAACAACAACAACCCTAAACAACAACAACAACCCAAAACAATAACAACAACAACAATAACAACCCTAAACAACAACAGCAACAACAACAACCCTAAACAACAACAGCAACAACCCCAAACAACAACAACAACAACAACAACCCTAAACAAAAACAACAACAACCCTAAACAATAACAACAACAACCCTAAACAACAACAACAACAACAACAACAACAACAACAACCCTAAACAACAACAACAACAAACTTAAATAAAAACAACAACAACAACAACCCTAAATAAAAACAACAACAACAACCCTAAATAACTACAAGAACAACAACAACAAAAACCCTAAATAACAACAGCAACTCTAAATAACAACAACAACAACAACCCTAAACAATAACAACAACAACCCTAAACAACAACAACAACAACAACAACAACCCTAAACAACAACAACAACAAACCTAAATAAAAACAACAACAACAACAACCCTAAATAAAAACAACAACAACAACACTAAATAACTACAAGAACAACAACAACAAAAACCCTAAATAATAACAGCAACTCTAAATAACAACAACAACAACAAGAACAACAACAACCCTAAATAACAACAACAACAACAACAATAACAACAACCCTAAACAACAACAACAACAACAACAATAACAACATAGACAACAACAACAACAATAACAACAACAACAACCCTAAACAACAACAACAATAACAACAGCAACAACAACCCTAAACAACAACAACAACAATTACCCTAAATAACAACAACAACAACAACAACAACAACAAAAACCCTAAATAACAACAGCAACTCTAAATAACAACAACAACAACAAGAACAACAACAACCCTAAATAACAACAACAACAACAACAATAACAACAACCCTAAACAACAACAACAGCAACAACAACCCTAAACAACAACAACAACAATTACCCTAAATAACAACAACAACAACAACAACAACAACAACACCAACAACAATTACAACAACAACAACAACAACAACAACCCTAAACAACAACAACAACAACAACTGCTACTACAACAACAACAACAACAACAATAACAACAACAACAACAACAACAACAACAACCCTAAACAACAACAACCACCCTAAACAATAACAACAACAACAACAACAACAACCCTAAATAACAACAACAACAACAACCCTAAACAACAACAATAACAACACTAAACAACAACAACAACAACCACCCTAAACAACAACAACAACAAACCTAAATAAAAACAACAACAACAACAACCCTAAATAAAAACAACAACAACAACCCTAAATAACTACAAGAACAACAACAACAAAAACCCTAAATAACAACAGCAACCCTAAATAACAACAACAACAACAAGAACAACAACAACCCTAAATAACAACAACAACAACAATAACAACTACCCTAAACAACAACAACAACAACAATAACAACAAAGACAACAACAACAACAATAACAACAACAACAACCCTAAACAACAACATCAATAACAACAGCAACAACAACCCTAAACAACAACAACAACAATAACCCTAAATAACAACAACAACAACAACAACAACAACAACACCAACAACAATAATAACAACAACAACAACAACAACCCTAAACAACAACAACAACAATAACCCTAAATAACAACAAGAACAAAAAAAAACAACAACAATAACAACAACCACCTAAACAACAATTACAACAACAACAACAATAACAACAACCACCTAAACAACAATTACAACAACAACAACAACAACCCTAAATAACAATAACAACAACAACCCTAAATAACAACAACAATAAAAACCCTAAATAACAACGACAACCCTAAATAACAACAATAACAACAACAACAACAACAACCCTAAATAACAACAAGAACAACAAAAACAACAACAACAACAACAACAACAACACCAACAACAATAACAACAACAACAACAACAAAACAACCACAAAAACCCTAAACAACAACAACAACAACAACCCTAAACAACAACAACAACAACAACAACAACAACAACAACAACCCTAAATAACAACAACAATAACAACAATAACAACAACCACAACAACAACCCTAAATAGAAACAACAACAACAACAACAACCCTATCCAACAACAACAACAATAACAACAAAAACAACAACAACAACAACAATAACAACCCTAAATAACAACAACAACAACAATCCTAAATAACAACAAGAACAACAACAACAACAACAACAACAACCCTAAATAACAACAAGAACAACAACAACAACCACAACAACAACCCTAAACAACAAGAACAACAACCCTAAATAGCAACAACAACAACAACAACAACTGCTACTACAACAACAACAACAACAACAATAACAACAACAACAACAACAACAACAACAACCCTAAACAACAACAACAACAACAACAACAACCACCCTAAACAATAACAACAACAACAACAACAACCCTAAATAACAACAACAACAACCCTAAATAAACACAACAACAACAACAACAATCCTAAACAACAACAACAACAACAACAATAACAACAACAACAACAACAAAAACAACAACAACAACAACAGCAATAACAACAACAACAACAACGACAACAACAACAACAACCCTAAACTACAACAACAAAAACAACCCTAAATAACAACAAGATTAACAACAACAACAACAATAACCCTAAAAAACAACAACAACCCTAAATAACAACAAGAACAACAACCCTAAACAACAACAACAACAACCCTAAACAACAACAACAACCCAAAACAATAACAACAACAACAATAACAACCCTAAACAACAACAGCAACAACAACAACCCTAAACAACAACAGCAACAACCCCAAACAACAACAACAACAACAACAACCCTAAACAACAACAATAACAACACTAAACAACAACAACAACAACAACCCTAAACAACAACAACAACAAACCTAAATAAAAACAACAACAACAACAACCCTAAATAAAAACAACAACAACAACCCTAAATAACTACAAGAACAACAACAACAAAAACCCTAAATAACAACAGCAACCCTAAATAACAACAACAACAACAAGAACAACAACAACCCTAAATAACAACAACAACAACAACAATAACAACTACCCTAAACAACAACAACAACAACAAAAACAATAACAACAAATACAACAACAACAACAATAACAACAACAACAGCCCTAAACAACAACAACAATAACAACAGCAACAACAATCCTAAACAACAACAACAATAACCCTAAATAACAACAACAACAACAACAACAAAAACAACAACAACAACAACAACAACACCAACAACAATAACAACAACAACAACAACAATAACAACAAAGATAACAACAACCACCCTAAACAACAACAACACCAACAGCCCTAAACAATAACAACAATAACAACAGTAACAACAACCCTAAACAACAACAACAACAATAACCATAAATAACAACAACAACAACAACAACAACAACAACAACAACAACAACAACACCAACAACAATAACAACAACAACAACAACAACAACAACCATAAACAACAACAACAACAATAACGCTAAATAACAACAAGAACAAAAAAAAAACAACAACAATAACAACAACCACCTAAACAACAATTACAACAACAACAACAATAAGAACAACCACCTAAACAACAATTGCAACAACAACAATAACCCTAAATAACAACAGCAACAACAACCCTAAACAACAACAACAACAACAATAACAACAACAACAACAATAACAATAACCCTAAACAACAACAACAACAACAACAACAACCACCACCCTAAACAATAACAACAACAACAACAACAACCCTAAATAACAACAACAACAACAACCCTAAACAACAACAATAACAACACTAAACAACAACAACAACCACCCTAAACAACAACAACAACAAACCTAAATAAAAACAACAACAACAACAACCCTAAATAAAAACAACAACAACAACCCTAAATAACTACAAGAACAACAACAACAAAAACCCTAAATAACAATAGCAACCCTAAATAACAACAACAACAACAAGAACAACAACCCTAAATAACAACAAGAACAACAACAATAACAACTACCCTAAACAACAACAACAACAACAAAAACAATAACAACAAATACAACTACAACAACAATAAAAACAACAACAGCCCTAAACAACAACAACAATAACAACAGCAACAACAATCCTAAACAACAACAACAACAATAACCCTAAATAACAACAACAACAACAACAACAACCCTAAATAAAAACAACAACAACAACCCTAAATAAAAACAACAACAACAACAACAACCCTAAATAACAACAACAACAACAACAACAACAACAACAACAACAACAACAACAACAACAGCAATAACAACAACAACAACGACAACAACAACAACAACCCTAAACTACAACAACAAAAACAACCCTAAATAAAAACAAGATTAACAACAACAACAACAATAACCATAAAAAACAACAACAACCCTAAATAACAACAAGAACAACAACCTTAAACAACAACAACAACAACCCTAAACAACAACAACAACCCAAAACAATAACAACAACAACAATAACAACCCTAAACAACAACAGCAACAACAACAACCCTAAACAACAACAGCAACAACCCCAAACAACAACAACAACAACAACAACAACCCTAAACAACAACAACAACAACAACAACAACCCTAAACAACAACAACAACAAACCTAAATAAAAACAACAACAACAACAACCCTAAATAAAAACAACAACAACAACCCTAAATAACTACAAGAACAACAACAACAAAAACCCTAAATAACCAACAGCAACTCTAAATAACAACAACAACAACAAGAACAACAACAACCCTAAATAACAACAACAACAACAACAATAACAACAACCCTAAACAACAACAACAACAACAACAACAATAACAACAAAGACAACAACAACAACAATAACAACAACAACAACCCTAAACAACAACAACAATAACAACAGCAACAACAACCCTAAACAACAACAACAACAATAACCCTAAATAACAACAACAACAACAACAACAACACCAACAACAATAACAACAACAACAACAACAACAACAACCATAAACAACAACAACAACAATAACGCTAAATAACAACAAGAACAAAAAAAAAACAACAACAATAACAACAACCACCTAAACAACAATTACAACAACAACAACAATAAGAACAACCACCTAAACAACAATTGCAACAACAACAATAACCCTAAATAACAACAGCAACAACAACCCTAAACAACAACAACAACAACAATAACAACAACAACAACAATAACAATAACCCTAAACAACAACAACAACAACAACAACAACCACCACCCTAAACAATAACAACAACAACAACAACAACCCTAAATAACAACAACAACAACAACCCTAAACAACAACAACAACAACACTAAACAACAACAACAACCACCCTAAACAACAACAACAACAAACCTAAATAAAAACAACAACAACAACAACCCTAAATAAAAACAACAACAACAACCCTAAATAACTACAAGAACAACAACAACAAAAACCCTAAATAACAATAGCAACCCTAAATAACAACAACAACAACAAGAACAACAACCCTAAATAACAACAAGAACAACAACAATAACAACTACCCTAAACAACAACAACAACAACAAAAACAATAACAACAAATACAACTACAACAACAATAAAAACAACAACAGCCCTAAACAACAACAACAATAACAACAGCAACAACAATCCTAAACAACAACAACAACAATAACCCTAAATAACAACAACAACAACAACAACAACCCTAAATAAAAACAACAACAACAACCCTAAATAAAAACAACAACAACAACAACAACCCTAAATAAAAACAACAATAACAACAACAACAACAACAAAAACAACAACAACAACAACAGCAATAACAACAACAACAACGACAACAACAACAACAACCCTAAACTACAACAACAAAAACAACCCTAAATAAAAACAAGATTAACAACAACAACAACAATAACCATAAAAAACAACAACAACCCTAAATAACAACAACAACAACAACCTTAAACAACAACAACAACAACCCTAAACAACAACAACAACCCAAAACAATAACAACAACAACAATAACAACCCTAAACAACAACAGCAACAACAACAACCCTAAACAACAACAGCAACAACCCCAAACAACAACAACAACAACAACAACAACCCAAAACAATAACAACAACAACAATAACAACCCTAAACAACAACAACAACAAACCTAAATAAAAACAACAACAACAACAACCCTAAATAAAAACAACAACAACAACCCTAAATAACTACAAGAACAACAACAACAAAAACCCTAAATAACCAACAGCAACTCTAAATAACAACAACAACAACAAGAACAACAACAACCCTAAATAACAACAACAACAACAACAATAACAACAACCCTAAACAACAACAACAACAACAACAACAATAACAACAAAGACAACAACAACAACAATAACAACAACAACAACCCTAAACAACAACAACAATAACAACAGCAACAACAACCCTAAACAACAACAACAACAATTACCCTAAATAACAACAACAACAACAACAACAACAATAACAACAACAACAACAACCCTAAACAACAACAACAACAACAACAACAACAACAACTGCTACTACAACAACAACAACAACAACAATAACAACAACAACAACAACAACAACAACAATAACCCTAAACAACAACAACAACAACAACAACCACCCTAAACAATAACAACAACAACAACAACAACCCTAAATAACAACAACAACAACAACAACCCTAAACAACAACAATAACAACACTAAACAACAACAACAACAACCACCCTAAACAACAACAACAACAAACCTAAATAAAAACAACAACAACAACAACCCTAAATAAAAACAACAACAACAACCCTAAATAACTACAAGAACAACAACAACAAAAACCCTAAATAACAACAGCAACCCTAAATAACAACAACAAGAACAACAACAACAACAACCCTAAATAACAACAACAACAACAACAACAATAACAACAACCCTAAACAACAACAACAACAACAAAAACAATAACAACAGCAACAACAACCCTAAACAACAACAACAACAACAATAACAACAACAACAACAATAACAATAACCCTAAACAACAACAACAACAACAACAACAACCACCACCCTAAACAATAACAACAACAACAACAACAACCCTAAATAACAACAACAACAACAACCCTAAACAACAACAATAACAACACTAAACAACAACAACAACCACCCTAAACAACAACAACAACAAACCTAAATAAAAACAACAACAACAACAACCCTAAATAAAAACAACAACAACAACCCTAAATAACTACAAGAACAACAACAACAAAAACCCTAAATAACAATAGCAACCCTAAATAACAACAACAACAACAAGAACAACAACCCTAAATAACAACAAGAACAACAACAATAACAACTACCCTAAACAACAACAACAACAACAAAAACAATAACAACAAATACAACTACAACAACAATAAAAACAACAACAGCCCTAAACAACAACAACAATAACAACAACAACAACAATCCTAAACAACAACAACAACAATAACCCTAAATAACAACAACAACAACAACAACAACCCTAAATAAAAACAACAACAACAACCCTAAATAAAAACAACAACAACAACAACAACCCTAAATAAAAACAACAATAACAACAACAACAACAACAAAAACAACAACAACAACAACAGCAATAACAACAACAACAACGACAACAACAACAACAACCCTAAACTACAACAACAAAAACAACCCTAAATAAAAACAAGATTAACAACAACAACAACAATAACCATAAAAAACAACAACAACCCTAAATAACAACAAGAACAACAACCTTAAACAACAACAACAACAACCCTAAACAACAACAACAACCCAAAACAATAACAACAACAACAATAACAACCCTAAACAACAACAGCAACAACAACAACCCTAAACAACAACAGCAACAACCCCAAACAACAACAACAACAACAACAACAACCCTAAACAACAACAACAACAACAACAACAACCCTAAACAACAACAACAACAAACCCTAAATAAAAACAACAACAACAACAACCCTAAATAAAAACAACAACAACAACCCTAAATAACTACAAGAACAACAACAACAAAAACCCTAAATAACCAACAGCAACTCTAAATAACAACAACAACAACAAGAACAACAACAACCCTAAATAACAACAACAACAACAACAATAACAACAACCCTAAACAACAACAACAACAACAACAACAATAACAACAAAGACAACAACAACAACAATAACAACAACAACAACCCTAAACAACAACAACAATAACAACAGCAACAACAACCCTAAACAACAACAACAACAATTACCCTAAATAACAACAACAACAACACCAACAACAATAACAACAACAACAACAACCCTAAACAACAACAACAACAACAACAACAACAACAACTGCTACTACAACAACAACAACAACAACAATAACAACAACAACAACAACAACAACAACAATAACCCTAAACAACAACAACAACAACAACAACCACCCTAAACAATAACAACAACAACAACAACAACCCTAAATAACAACAACAACAACAACAACCCTAAACAACAACAATAACAACACTAAACAACAACAACAACAACCACCCTAAACAACAACAACAACAAACCTAAATAAAAACAACAACAACAACAACCCTAAATAAAAACAACAACAACAACCCTAAATAACTACAAGAACAACAACAACAAAAACCCTAAATAACAACAGCAACCCTAAATAACAACAACAAGAACAACAACAACAACAACCCTAAATAACAACAACAACAACAACAATAACAACTACCCTAAACAACAACAACAACAACAATAACAACAAAGACAACAACAACAACAATAACAACAACAACAACCCTAAACAACAACAACAATAACAACAGCAACAACAACCCTAAACAACAACAACAACAATTATCCTAAATAACAACAACAACAACAACAACAACAACAACACCAACAACAATAACAACAACAACAACAACAACAACAACCCTAAACGACAACAACAACAACAACAACAACTGCTACTACAACAACAACAACAACAACAATAACAACAACAACAACAACAACAACAACAACAACAACCCTAAACAACAACAACAACAACAACAACCACCCTAAACAACAATAACAACAACTACAACAACAACCCTAAATAACAACAACAACAACAACAACCCTAAACAACAACAATAACAACACTAAACAACAACAAAAACAACCACCCTAAACAACAACAACAACAAACCTAAATAAAAACAACAACAACAACAACCCTAAATAAAAACAACAACAACAACCCTAAATAACTACAAGAACAACAACAACAAAAACCCTAAATAACAATAGCAACCCTAAATAACAACAAGAACAACAACAACCCTAAATAACAACAACAACAACAACAATAACAACTACCCTAAACAACAACAACAACAACAAAAACAATAACAACAAATACAACTACAACAACAATAACAACAACAACAGCCCTAAACAACAACAACAATAACAACAGCAACAACAATCCTAAACAACAACAACAACAATAACCCTAAATAACAACAACAACAACAACAACAACCCTAAATAACAACAACAACAACAACCCTAAATAAAAACAACAACAACAACAACAATCCTAAACAACAACAACAACAACAACAACAATAACAACAACAACAACAACAAAAACAACAACAACAACAACAGCAATAACAACAACAACAACGACAACAACAACAACAACCCTAAACTACAACAACAAAAACAACCCTAAATAACAACAAGATTAACAACAACAACAACAATAACCCTAAAAAACAACAACAACCCTAAATAACAACAAGAACAACAACCCTAAACAACAACAACAACAACCCTAAACAACAACAACAACCCAAAATAATAACAACAACAACAATAACAACCCTAAACAACAACAGCAACAACAACAACCCTAAACAACAACAGCAACAACCCCAAACAACAACAACAACAACAACAACCCTAAACAACAACAACAACAACCCTAAACAATAACAACAACAACCCTAAACAACAACAACAACAACAACAACAACCCTAAACAACAACAACAACAAACTTAAATAAAAACAACAACAACAACAACCCTAAATAAAAACAACAACAACAACCCTAAATAACTACAAGAACAACAACAACAAAAACCCTAAATAACAACAGCAACTCTAAATAACAACAACAACAACAAGAACAACAACAACCCTAAATAACAACAACAACAACAACAATAACAACAACCTTAAACAACAACAACAACAACAACAACAATAACAACAAAGACAACAACAACAACAATAACAACAACAACAACCCTAAACAACAACAACAATAACAACAACAACAACAACCCTAAACAACAACAACAACAATTACCCTAAATAACAACAACAACAACAACAACAACAACACCAACAACAATAACAACAACAACAACAACAACAACAACAACAACAACAACCCTAAACAACAACAACAACAACTGCTACTACAACAAGAACAACAACAACAATAACAACAACAACAACCACCCTAAACAACAACAACAACCACCCTAAACAACAACAACAACCACCCTAAACAATAACAACAACAACAACAACAACCCTAAATAACAACAACTACAACAACAACCCTAAACAACAACAATAACAACACTAAACAACAACAACAACAACCACCCTAAACAACAACAACAACAAACCTAAATAAAAACAACAACAACAACAACCCTAAATAAAAACAACAACAACAACACTAAATAACTACAAGAACAACAACAACAAAAACCCTAAATAACAACAACAACCCTAAATAACAACAACAACAACAAGAACAACAACAACCCTAAATAACAACAACAACAACAACAATAACAACAACTACCCTAAACAACAACAACAACAACAATAACAACAAAGACAACAACAACAACAATAACAACAACAACAACCCTAAACAACAACATCAATAACAACAGCAACAACAACCCTAAACAACAACAACAACAATAACCCTAAATAACAACAACAACAACAACAACAACAACAACACCAACAACAATAACAACAACAACAACAACAACAACAACCCTAAACAACAACAACAACAATAACCCTAAATAACAACAAGAACAAAAAAAACAACAACAATAACAACAACCACCTAAACAACAATTACAACAACAACAACAATAACAACAACCACCTAAACAACAATTACAACAACAACAACAACAACCCTAAATAACAATAACAACAACAACCCTAAATAACAACAACAATAAAAACCCTAAATAACAACGACAACCCTAAATAACAACAATAACAACAACAACAACAACAACCCTAAATAACAACAAGAACAACAAAAACAACAACAACAACAACAACACCAACACCAACAACAATAACAACAACAACAACAACAAAACAACAACAACAACCCTAAACAACAACAACAACAACAACCCTAAACAACAACAACCCTAAACAACAACAACAACAACAACAACAACAACAACAACCCTAAATAACAACAACAATAACAACAATAACAACAACCACCCTATCCAACAACAACAACAACAATAACAACAAAAACAACAACAACAACAACAACAACCCTAAATAACAACAACAACAACAATCCTAAATAACAACAAGAACAAGAACAACAACAACAACAACAACCCTAAATAACAACAAGAACAACAACAACAACCACAACAACAACCCTAAACAACAAGAACAACAACCCTAAATAGCAACAACAAAAACAACAACTGCTACTACAACAACAACAACAACAACAACAACAACAACAACAACAACAACAACCCTAAACAACAACAACAACAACAACAACAACAATAACCACCCTAAACAATAACAACAACAACAACAACAACCCTAAATAACAACAACAACAACCCTAAATAAACACAACAACAACAACAATCCTAAACAACAACAACAACAACAACAATAACAACAACAACAACAACAAAAACAACAACAACAGCAATAACAACAACAACAACAACGACAACAACAACAACAACCCTAAACTACAACAACAAAAACAACCCTAAATAACAACAAGATTAACAACAACAACAACAATAACCCTAAAAAACAACAATAACCCTAAATAACAACAAGAACAACAACCCTAAACAACAACAACAACAACCCTAAACAACAACAACAACCCAAAACAATAACAACAACAACAATAACAACCCTAAACAACAACAGCAACAACAACAACCCTAAACAACAACAATAACAACAACCCTAAACAACAACAACAACAAACCTAAATAAAAAGAACAACAACAACAACCCTAAATAAAAACAACAACAACAACCCTAAATAAAAACAACAACAACAACCCTAAATAACTACAAGAACAACAACAACAAAAACCCTAAATAACAACAGCAACCCTAAATAACAACAACAACAACAAGAACAACAACAACCCTAAATAACAACAACAACAACAACAACAATAACAACTACCCTAAACAACAACAACAACAACAAAAACAATAACAACAAATACAACAACAACAACAATAACAACAACAACAGCCCTAAACAACAACAACAATAACAACAGCAACAACAATCCTAAACAACTACAACAACAATAACCCTAAATAACAACAACAACAACAACAACAAAAACAACAACAAAAACAACAACAACAACAACAACAACACCAACAACAATAACAACAACAACAACAACAACAATAACAACAAAGATAACAACAACAACCCTAAACAACAACAACACCAACAGCCCTAAACAATAACAACAATAACAACAGCAACAACAACCCTAAACAACAACAACAACAATAACCCTAAATAACAACAACAACAACAACAACAACAACAACAACAACAACACCAACAACAATAACAACAACAACAACAACAACAACCCTAAACAACAACAACAACAATAACGCTAAATAACAACAAGAACAAAAAAAAACAACAACAATAACAACAACCACCTAAACAACAATTACAACAACAACAACAATAAGAACAACAACAACAACCCTAAATAACAATAACAAAAATAACCCTAAATAACAACAACAACAAAAACCCTAAATAACAACAACAAAAATAACAACAACCCTAAATAACAACAAGAACAACAAAAACAACAAAAACAACAACCCTAAATAACAACAACAACAAAAACCCTAAATAACAACAACAACAACAACAACCCTAAATAACAACAACAGCAACAACAACAACAACAACAACAACAACACCAACAACAATAACAACAACAACAACAACAACAACCCTAAACAATAACAACAACAACAACCATCCTAAAGAATAACAACAACAACATCAACAACAACCCAAAATAGCAACAACAACAACAACAACAATAACAACAACCACAACAACAACCATAAATAAAAACAACAACAACAACAACAACCCTAAACAACAACCCTAAACAACAACAACAACAACAATAACAACAAAAACAACAACAACAATAACAACAACAACAACAACTACCCTAAATAACAACAACAACAACAAACACCCTAATTAACAACAGCAACCCTGAATAACAACAACAACAACCCTAAATAAAAACAACAACAACAACAACAATCCTAAACAACAACAACAACAACAACAATAACAACAACAACAACAACAAAAACAACAACAACAACAACAGCAATAACAACAACAACAACGACAACAACAACAACAACCCTAAACTACAACAACAAAAACAACCTTAAATAACAACAAGATTAACAACAACAACAACAATAACCCTAAAAAACAACAACAACCCTAAATAACAACAAGAACAACAACCCTAAACAACAACAACAACAATAACCCTAAAAAACAACAACAACCCTAAATAACAACAAGAACAACAACCCTAAACAACAACAACAACAACCCTAAACAACAACAACAACCCAAAACAATAACAACAACAACAATAACAACCCTAAACAACAACAGCAACAACAACAACCCTAAACAACAACAGCAACAACCCCAAACAACAACAACAACAACAACAACCCTAAACAACAACAACAACAACCCTAAACAACAACAACAACAACCCTAAACAACAACAAGAACAACAACAACAACCCTAAACAACAACAACAACAAACCTAAACAACAACAACAACAACCCTAAACAACAACAACAACAACAACCCTAAATAACTACAAGAACAACAACAACAAAAACCCTAAATAACAACAGCAACTCTAAATAACAACAACAACAACAACAACTATAACAACCCTAAATAACAACAACAACAACAACAATAACAACAACCCTAAACAACAACAACAACAACAACAATAACAACAAAGACAACAACAACAACAATAACAACAACAACAACCCTAAACAACAACAACAATAACAACAGCAACAACAACCCTAAACAACAACAACAACAATTACCCTAAATAACAACAAAAACAACAACAACAACAACACCAACAACAATAACAACAACAACAACAACAACAACCCTAAACAACAACAACAACAACAACAACAACAACTGCTACTACAACAACAACAACAACAATAATAACAACAACAACAACAACAACAACAACCCTAAACAACAACAACAACAACAACAACCACCCTAAACAATAACAACAACAACAACAACAACCCTAAATAACAACAACAACAACAACAACCCTAAACAACAACAATAACAACACTAAACAACAACAACAACAACCACCCTAAACAACAACAACAACAAACCTAAATAAAAACAACAACAACAACAACCCTAAATAAAAACAACAACAACAACCCTAAATAACTACAAGAACAACAACAACAAAAACCCTAAATAACAACAGCAACCCTAAATAACAACAACAACAAGAAGAACAACAACAACCCTAAATAACAACAACAACAACAACAATAACAACTACCCTAAACAACAACAACAACAACAAAAACAATAACAACAACAACAACAATAACCCTAAATAACAACAACAACAACAACAACAACAACTAAAACAACAACAACAACAACAACACCAACAACAATAACAACAACAACAACAACAACAATAACAACAAAGATAACAACAACAACCCTAAACAACAACAACAACACCAACAATAACAACAAAGATAACAACAACAACAATAACAACAACAACAGCCCTAAACAATAACAACAATAACAACAGCAACACCAACCCTAAACAACAACAACAACAATAACCCTAAATAACAACAACAACAACAACAACAACAACAACAACAACACCAACAACAATAACAACAACAACAACAACAACAACCCTAAACAACAACAACAACAATAACGCTAAATAACAAAAAGAACAAAAAAAAACAACAACAATAACAACAACCACCTAAACAACAATTACAACAACAACAACAATAAGAACAACAACAACAACCCTAAATAACAATAACAACAATAACCCTAAATAACAACAACAACAAAAACCCTAAATAACAACAACAACAATAACAACAACCCTAAATAACAACAAGAACAACAAAAACAACAACAACAACAACAACACCAACAACAATAACAACTAAAACAACAACAACAACAACAACAACAACAACAACAACAACCACTCTAAAGAATAACAACAACAACAACAACAACAACAACCCTAAACAACAACAACAGCAACAACAACAACAACAACAACACCAACAACAATAACAACAACAACAACAACAACAACAACCCTAAACAATAAGAACAACAACAACCATCCTAAAGAATAACAACAACAACATCAACAACAACCCTAAATAACAACAACAACAACAACAACAACAACAATAACAACAACCACAACAACAACCCTAAATAAAAACAACAACAACAACAACAACCCCAAACAACAACAACCCTAAACAACAACAACAACAATAATAACAACAAAAACAACAACAACAATAACAACAACAACAACTACCCTAAATAACAACAACAACAACAACAAACACCCTAAATAACAACAGCAACCCTGAATAACAACAACAACAACAACAACAACAACCCTAAATAATAAAAACAACAACAACAACCCTAAATAACAACAAGAACAACAACAACAACAACAACAACAACCCTAAATAACAACAAGAACAACAACAACAACAACAACATCAACAACAACCCTAAATAACAACAACAACAACAACAACAAACACCCTAAATAACAACAACAACAACAATAACAAAAACAACAACAACAACAACAACAACCCTAAACAACAACAACAACAACAACCACCCTAAACAATAACAACAACAACAACAACAACCCTAAATAACAACAACAACAACAACCCTAAATAAAAACAACAACAACAACAACAATCCTAAACAACAACAACAACAACAACAACAATAACAACAACAACAACAACAAAAACAACAACAACAACAGCAATAACAACAACAACAATGACAACAACAACAACCCTAAACTACAACAACAAAAACAACCCTAAATAACAACAACAACAACAATAACCCTAAAAAACAACAACAACCCTAAATAACAACAAGAACAACAACCCTAAACAACAACAACAACAACCATAAACAACAACAACAACCCAAAACAATAACAACAACAACAATAACAACCCTAAACAACAACAGCAACAACAACAACCCTAAACAACAACAACAACAACAACAACAACCCTAAATAGCAACAACAACAACAA
>OX359291.1:33156957-33164457 GCA_947179395.2 Pulicaria dysenterica
AACAACAACAACAACCCTAAACAATAACAACAACAACCCTAAACAACAACAACAACTACAACAACCCTAAACAACAACAACAACAAACCTAAATAAAAACAACAACAACAACAACCCTAAATAAAAACAACAACAACAACCCTAAATAACTACAAGAACAACAACAAAAAAAACCCTAAATAACAACAGCAACTCTAAATAACAACAACAACAACAAGAACAACAACAACCCTAAATAACAACAACAACAACAACAATAACAACAACCCTAAACAACAACAACAACAACAACAACAACAACAACAACAACAATAACAACAGCAACAACAACCCTAAACAACAACAACAACAATTACCCTAAATAACAACAACAACAACAACAACAACAACACCAACAACAATAACAACAACAACAATAACAACAACAACCCTAAACATCAACAACAACAATAACCCTAAATAACAACAAGAACAAAAAAAACAACAACAATAACAACAACCACCTAAACAACAATTACAACAACAACAACAACAACCCTAAATAACAATAACAACAACAACCCTAAATAACAACAACACTAAAAACCCTAAATAACAACAACAACCCTAAATAACAACAATAACAACAACAACAACAACAACCCTAAATAACAACAAGAACAACAAAAACAACAACAACAACAACAACAACAACAACAACAACAACAACAACAACACCAACAACAATAACAACAACAACAACAACCCTAAACAACAACAACAACAACAACCCTAAACAACAACAACAACAACAACAACAACAACAACCCTAAATAACAACAACAATAACAACAATAACAACAACCACAACAACAACCCTAAATAAAAACAACAACAACAACAACAACCCTATCCAACAACAACAACAAAAACAACAAAAACAACAACAACAACAACAACAACAACAACAACACCAACAACAATAACAACAACAACAACAACAACAACAACCCTAAATAACAACAAGAATAACAACAATAACAACAACCACAACAACAACCCTAAATAAAAACAACAACAACAACAACAACCCTATCCAACAACAACAACAATAACAACAAAAACAACAACAACAACAACAACAACAACCCTAAATAACAACAACAACAACAACAAAAACCCTAAATAACAACAACAACAACAACAATCCTAAATAACAACAAGAACAACTACAACAACAACAACAACCCTAAATAACAACAAGAACAAGAACAACAACCACAACAACAACCCTAAACAACAAGAACAACAACCCTAAATAGCAACAACAACAGCAACAACAACTGCTACTACAACAACAACAACAACAACAATAACAACAACAATAACAACAACAACAACAACCCTAAACAACAACAACAACAACAACAACCACCCTAAACAATAACAACAACAACAACAACAACCCTAAATAACAACAACAACAAAAACAACCCTAAACAACAACAATAACAACAACAACAACAACAACAACCACCCTAAACAATAACAACAACAACAACAACAACCCTAAATAACAACAACAACAACAACAACCCTAAATAAAAACAACAACAACAACCCTAAATAACTACAAGAACAACAACAACAAAAACCCTAAATAACAACAGCAACCCTAAATAACAACAACAACAACAAGAACAACAACAACCCTAAATAACAACAACAACAACAACAATAACAACTACCCTAAACAACAACAACAACAACAACAACAACAATAACAACAAAGACAACAACAACAACAATAACAACAACAACAACCCTAAACAACAACAACAACAACAACCACCCTAAACAATAACAACAACAACAACAACAGCCCTAAATAACAACAACAACAACAACCCTAAATAAAAACAACAACAACAACAACAATCCTAAACAACAACAACAACAACAACAATAACAACAACAACAACAACAACAAAAACAACAACAACAACAACAACAGCAATAACAACAACAACAACGACAACAACAACAACCCTAAACTACAACAACAAAAACAACCCTAAATACAACAAGATTAACAACAACAACAACAACTGCTACTACAACAACAACAACAACAACAACAGCAATAACAACAACAACAACAACAACAACCCTAAACAACAACAACAACAACCACCCTAAACAATAACAACAACAACAACAACAACCCTTTAACAACAACAACAACAACCCTAAATAAAAACAACAACAACAACAACAATCCTAAACAACAACAACAACAACAACGATAACATCAACAACAACAACAACAAAAACAACAACAACAACAACAACAGCAATAACAACAACAACAACGACAACAACAACAACCCTAAACTACAACAACAAAAACAACCCTAAATAACAACAAGATTAACAACAACAACAACAATAACCCTAAAAAACAACAACAACTACAACAACAACAACCCTAAATAACAACAAAGAACAACAACCCTAAACAACAACAACAACAACAACCCTAAACAACAACAACAACCCAAAACAATAACAGCAACAACAATAACAACCCTAAACAACAACAGCAACAACAACAACCCTAAACAACAACAGCAACAACCCCAAACAACAACAACAACAACAACAACCCTAAACAACAACAACAACAACCCTAAACAACAACAACAACAACCCTAAACAATAACAACAACAACCCTAAACAACAACAACAACTACAACAACCCTAAACAACAACAACAACAAACCTAAATAAAAACAACAACAACAACAACCCTAAATAAAAACAACAACAACAACCCTAAATAACTACAAGAACAACAACAAAAAAAACCCTAAATAACAACAGCAACTCTAAATAACAACAACAACAACAAGAACAACAACAACCCTAAATAACAACAACAACAACAACAATAACAACAACCCTAAACAACAACAACAACAACAACAACAACAACAACAACAACAATAACAACAGCAACAACAACCCTAAACAACAACAACAACAATTACCCTAAATAACAACAACAACAACAACAACAACAACACCAACAACAATAACAACAACAACAACAACAACAACAACCCTAAACATCAACAACAACAATAACCCTAAATAACAACAAGAACAAAAAAAACAACAACAATAACAACAACCACCTAAACAACAATTACAACAACAACAACAACAACCCTAAATAACAACAACAACAACAACCCTAAATAACAACAACACTAAAAACCCTAAATAACAACAACAACCCTAAATAACAACAATAACAACAACAACAACAACAACCCTAAATAACAACAAGAACAACAAAAACAACAACAACAACAACAACAACAACAACAACAACAACAACACCAACAACAATAACAACAACAACAACAACCCTAAACAACAACAACAACAACAACCCTAAACAACAACAACAACAACAACAACAACAACAACCCTAAATAACAACAACAATAACAACAATAACAACAACCACAACAACAACCCTAAATAAAAACAACAACAACAACAACAACCCTATCCAACAACAACAACAAAAACAACAAAAACAACAACAACAACAACAACAACAACAACAACACCAACAACAATAACAACAACAACAACAACAACAACAACAACAACCCTAAATAACAACAAGAATAACAACAATAACAACAACCACAACAACAACCCTAAATAAAAACAACAACAACAACAACAACCCTATCCAACAACAACAACAATAACAACAAAAACAACAACAACAACAACAACAACAACCCTAAATAACAACAACAACAACAACAAAAACCCTAAATAACAACAACAACAACAACAATCCTAAATAACAACAAGAACAACTACAACAACAACAACAACCCTAAATAACAACAAGAACAAGAACAACAACCACAACAACAACCCTAAACAACAAGAACAACAACCCTAAATAGCAACAACAACAGCAACAACAACTGCTACAACAACAACAACAACAACAACAATAACAACAACAATAACAACAACAACAACAACCCTAAACAACAACAACACCAACAACAACCACCCTAAACAATAACAACAACAACAACAACAACCCTAAATAACAACAACAACAAAAACAACCCTAAACAACAACAATAACAACACTAAACAACAACAACAACAACCACCCTAAACAACAACAACAACAAACCTAAATAAAAACAACAACAACAACAACCCTAAATAAAAACAACAACAACAACCCTAAATAACTACAAGAACAACAACAACAAAAACCCTAAATAACAACAGCAACTCTAAATAACAACAACAACAACAAGAACAACAACAACCCTAAATAACAACAACAACAACAACAATAACAACTACCCTAAACAACAACAACAACAACAACAACAACAATAACAACAAAGACAACAACAACAACAATAACAACAACAACAACCCTAAACAACAACAACAACAACAACCACCCTAAACAATAACAACAACAACAACAACAGCCCTAAATAACAACAACAACAACAACCCTAAATAAAAACAACAACAACAACAACAATCCTAAACAACAACAACAACAACAACAATAACATCAACAACAACAACAACAAAAACAACAACAACAACAACAACAGCAATAACAACAACAACAACGACAACAACAACAACCCTAAACTACAACAACAAAAACAACCCTAAATACAACAAGATTAACAACAACAACAACAATAACCCTAAAAAACAACAACTACAACAACAACAACCCTAAATAACAACAAGAACAACAACCCTAAACAACAACAACAACAACAACCCTAAACAACAACAACAACCCTAAACAACAACAACAACCCAAAACAATAACAGCAACAACAATAACAACCCTAAACAACAACAGCAACAACAACCCCCCTAAACAACAACAGCAACAACCCCAAACAACAACAACAACAACAACAACCCTAAACAACAACAACAACAACCCTAAACAACAACAACAACAACCCTAAATAACAACAAGAACAACAACAACAACCACAACAACAACCCTAAACAACAAGAACAACAACCCTAAATAGCAACAACAACAACAACAACAACAACTGCTACTACAACAACAACAACAACAACAATAACAACGACAATAACAACAACAACAACAACCCTAAACAACAACAACACCAACAACAACCACCCTAAACAATAACAACAACAACAACAACAACCCTAAATAACAACAAGAACAACAACCCTAAACAACAACAACAACAACAACCCTAAACAACAACAACAACCCAAAACAATAACAGCAACAACAATAACAACCCTAAACAACAACAGCAACAACAACAACCCTAAACAACAACAGCAACAACCCCAAACAACAACAACAACAACAACAACCCTAAACATCAACAACAACAACCCTAAACAACAACAACAACAACCCTAAACAATAACAACAACAACCCTAAACAACAACAACAACAACAACAACAACCCTAAACAACAACAACAACAAACCTAAATAAAAACAACAACAACAACAACCCTAAATAAAAACAACAACAACAACCCTAAATAACTACAAGAACAACAACAACAAAAACCCTAAATAACAACAGCAACTCTAAATAACAACAACAATAACAAGAACAACAACAACCCTAAATAACAACAACAACAACAACAATAACAACAACCCTAAACAACAACAACAACAACAACAACAACAACAACAACAATAACAACAAAGACAACAACAACAACAATAACAACAACAACAACCCTAAACAACAACAACAATAACAACAGCAACAACAACCCTAAACAACAAAAACAACAATTACCCTAAATAACAACAACAACAACAACAACAACAACAACACCAACAACAATAACAACAACAACAACAACAACAACAACCCTAAACAACAACAACAACAATAACCCTAAATAACAACAAGAACAAAAAAAACAACAACAATAACAACAACCACCTAAACAACAATTACAACAACAACAACAACAACCCTAAATAACAATAACAACAACAACCCTAAATAACAACAACAACCCTAAATAACAACAATAACAACAACAACAACAACCCTAAATAACAACAAGAACAACAAAAACAACAACAACAACAACAACAACAACAACAACAACAACAACACCAACAACAATAACAACAACAACAACAACCCTAAACAACAAAAACAACAACAACCCAAAACAACAACAACAACAACAACCCAAAATAACAACAACAATAACAACAATAACAACAACCACAACAACAACCCTAAATAAAAACAACAACAACAACAACAACCCTATCCAACAACAACAACAATAACAACAAAAACAACAACAACAACAACAACAACAACAACACCAACAACAATAACAACAACAACAACAACCCTAAACAACAACAACAACAACAACAACAACAACAACCCTAAATAACAACAAGAATAACAACAATAACAACAACCACAACAACAACCCTAAATAAAAACAACAACAACAACAACAACCCTATCCAACAACAACAACAATAACAACAAAAACAACAACAACAACAACAACAACCCTAAATAACAACAACAACAACAACAAAAACCCTAAATAACAACAACAACAACAACAATCCTAAATAACAACAAGAACAACTACAACAACAATAACAACAACAACAACCCTAAATAACAACAAGAACAACAACAACAACCACAACAACAACCCTAAACAACAAGAACAACAACCCTAAATAGCAACAACAACAACAACAACAACAACAACTGCTACTACAACAACAACAACAACAACAATAACAACAACAACAACATCAACAACAACAACCCTAAACAACAACAACAACAACAACAACCACCCTAAACAATAACAACAACAACAACAACAACCCTAAATAACAACAACAACAACAACAACCCTAAACAACAACAACAACAACAACAACAATAACAACAACAACCCTAAATAACAACAATAACAACAACAACAACAACAACAACAACAACTGCTACTACAACAACAACAACAACAACAATAACAACAACAACAACAACAACAACAACCCTAAACAACAACAACAACAACAACCACTCTAAACAATAACAACAACAACAACAACAACCCTTTAACAACAACAACAACAACCCTAAATAAAAACAACAACAACAACAACAATCCTAAACAACAACAACAACAACAACAATAACATCTACAACAACAACAACAACAACAATAACAACAACAACAACGACAACAACAACAACCCTAAACTACAAAAACAAAAACAACCCTAAATAACAACAAGATTAACAACAACAACAACAATAACCCTAAAAAACAACAACAACTACAACAACAACAACCCTAAATAACAACAAGAACAACAACCCTAAACAACAACAACAACAACAACCCTAAACAACAACTAC
>OX359291.1:33166957-33181957 GCA_947179395.2 Pulicaria dysenterica
TAACAACAACAACAACAACAATCCTAAATAACAACAAGAACAACTACAACAACAACAACAACCCTAAATAACAACAAGAACAAGAACAACAACCACAACAACAACCCTAAACAACAAGAACAACAACCCTAAATAGCAACAACAACAACAACAACAACTGCTACTACAACAACAACAACAACAACAATAACAACAACAATAACAACAACAACAACAACCCTAAACAACAACAACACCAACAACAACCACCCTAAACAATAACAACAACAACAACAACCACCCTAAACAATAACAACAACAACAACAACAACCCTAAATAACAACAACAACAAAAACAACCCTAAACAACAACAATAACAACACTAAACAACAACAACAACAACCACCCTAAACAACAACAACAACAAACCTAAATAAAAACAACAACAACAACCCTAAATAAAAACAACAACAACAACCCTAAATAACTACAAGAACAACAACAACAAAAACCCTAAATAACAACAGCAACTCTAAATAACAACAACAACAACAAGAACAACAACAACCCTAAATAACAACAACAACAACAACAATAACAACTACCCTAAACAACAACAACAACAACAACAACAATAACAACAAAGACAACAACAACAACAATAACAACAACAACAACCCTAAACAACAACAACAACAACAACCACCCTAAACAATAACAACAACAACAACAACAACCCTAAATAACAACAACAACAACAACCCTAAATAAAAACAACAACAACAACAATAATCCTAAACAACAACAACAACAACAACAATAACATCAACAACAACAACAACAAAAACAACAACAACAACAACAACAGCAATAACAACAACAACAACGACAACAACAACAACCCTAAACTACAACAACAAAAACAACCCTAAATACAACAAGATTAACAACAACAACAACAATAACCCTAAAAAACAACAACAACTACAACAACAACAACCCTAAATAACAACAAGAACAACAACCCTAAACAACAACAACAACAACAACCCTAAACAACAACAACAACCCAAAACAATAACAGCAACAACAATAACAACCCTAAACAACAACAGCAACAACAACAACCCTAAACAACAACAACAACAACAACAACCCTAAACAACAACAACAACAACCCTAAACAACAACAACAACAACCCTAAATAACAACAAGAACAACAACAACAACCACAACAACAACCCTAAACAACAAGAACAACAACCCTAAATAGCAATAACAACAACAACAACAACTGCTACTACAACAACAACAACAACAACAATAACAACAACAATAACAACAACAACAACAACCCTAAACAACAACAACACCAACAACAACCACCCTAAACAATAACAACAACAACAACAACAACCCTAAATAACAACAACAACAAAAACAACCCTAAACAACAACAATAACAACACTAAACACCAACAACAACAACCACCCTAAACAACAACAACAACAAACCTAAATAAAAACAACAACAACAACAACCCTAAATAAAAACAACAACAACAACCCTAAATAACTACAAGAACAACAACAACAAAAAACCCTAAATAACAACAGCAACTCTAAATAACAACAACAACAACAAGAACAACAACAACCCTAAATAACAACAACAACAACAACAATAACAACTACCCTAAACAACAACAACAACAACAACAACAATAACAACAAAGACAACAACAACAACAATAACAACAACAACAACCCTAAACAACAACAACAACAACCACCACCCTAAACAATAACAACAACAACAACAACAACCCTAAATAACAACAACAACAACAACCCTAAATAAAAACAACAACAACAACAACAATCCTAAACAACAACAACAACAACAACAATAACATCAACAACAACAACAACAAAAACAACAACAACAACAACAACAGCAATAACAACAACAACAACGACAACAACAACAACCCTAAACTACAACAACAAAAACAACCCTAAATACAACAAGATTAACAACAACAACAACAATAACCCTAAAAAACAACAACAACTACAACAACAACAACCCTAAATAACAACAAGAACAACAACCCTAAACAACAACAACAACAACAACCCTAAACAACAACAACAACCCAAAACAATAACAGCAACAACAATAACAACCCTAAACAACAACAGCAACAACAACAACCCTAAACAACAACAGCAAAAACCCCAAACAACAACAACAACAACAACAACCCTAAACATCAACAACAACAACCCTAAACAACAACAACAACAACCCTAAACAATAACAACAACAACCCTAAACAACAACAACAACAAACCTAAATAAAAACAACAACAACAACAACCCTAAATAAAAACAACAACAACAACCCTAAATAACTACAAGAACAACAACAACAAAAACCCTAAATAACAACAGCAACCCTAAATAACAACAACAACAACAAGAACAACAACAACCCTAAATAACAACAACAACAACAACAATAACAACAACCCTAAACAACAACAACAACAACAACAATAACAACAAAGACAACAACAACAACAATAACAACAACAACAACCCTAAACAACAACAACAATAACAACAGCAACAACAACCCTAAACAACAAAAACAACAATTACCCTAAATAACAACAACAACAACAACAACAACAACAACAACACCAACAACAATAACAACAACAACAACAACAACAACAACCCTAAACAACAACAACAACAATAACCCTAAATAACAACAAGAACAAAAAAAACAACAACAATAACAACAACCACCTAAACAACAATTACAACAACAACATCAACAACCCTAAATAACAATAACAACAACAACCCTAAATAACAACAACAACCCTAAATAACAACAATAACAACAACAACAACAACAACCCTAAATAACAACAAGAACAACAAAAACAACAACAACAACAACAACAACAACAACACCAACAACAATAACAACAACAACAACAACCCTAAACAACAAAAACAACAACAACCCTAAACAACAACAACAACAACAACAACAACAACAACCCAAAATAACAACAACAATAACAACAACCACAACAACAACCCTAAATAAAAACAACAACAACAACAACAACCCTATCCAACAACAACAACAATAACAACAAAAACAACAACAACAACAACAACAACAACAACAACAACACCAACAACAATAACAACAACATAAAACAACCCTAAACTACAACAACAAAAACAACCCTAAATAACAACAACAACAACAATAACCCTAAAAAACAACAACAACCCTAAATAACAACAAGAACAACAACCCTAAACAACAACAACAACAACCATAAACAACAACAACAACCCAAAACAATAACAACAACAACAATAACAACCCTAAACAACAACAGCAACAACAACAACCCTAAACAACAACAACAACAACAACCCTAAATAGCAACAACAACAACAATAACAACAACCCTAAACAACAACAACAACAACAACAACAACAATAACAACAACAACCCTAAATAACAACAACAACAAACAACCACAACAACCCTAAATAACAACAATAACAACAAAAACAACAACAACAACAACTGCTACTACAACAACAACAACAACAACAATAACAACAACAACAACAACAACAACCCTAAACAACAACAACAACAACCACCCTAAACAATAACAACAACAACAACAACAACCCTTTAACAACAACAACAACAACCCTAAATAAAAACAACAACAACAACAACAATCCTAAACAACAACAACAACAACAACGATAACATCAACAACAACAACAACAAAAACAACAACAACAACAACAACAGCAATAACAACAACAACAACGACAACAACAACAACCCTAAACTACAACAACAAAAACAACCCTAAATAACAACAAGATTAACAACAACAACAACAATAACCCTAAAAAACAACAACAACTACAACAACAACAACCCTAAATAACAACAAGAACAACAACCCTAAACAACAACAACAACAACAACCCTAAACAACAACAACAACCCAAAACAATAACAGCAACAACAATAACAACCCTAAACAACAACAGCAACAACAACAACCCTAAACAACAACAGCAACAACCCCAAACAACAACAACAACAACAACAACCCTAAACAACAACAACAACAACCCTAAACAATAACAACAACAACCCTAAACAACAACAACAACAACAACAACCCTAAACAACAACAACAACAAACCTAAATAAAAACAACAACAACAACAACCCTAAATAAAAACAACAACAACAACCCTAAATAACTACAAGAACAACAACAAAAAAAACCCTAAATAACAACAGCAACTCTAAATAACAACAACAACAACAAGAACAACAACAACCCTAAATAACAACAACAACAACAACAATAACAACAACCCTAAACAACAACAACAACAACAACAACAACAACAACAACAACAACAACAACAACAACAATAACAACAGCAACAACAACCCTAAACAACAACAACAACAATTACCCTAAATAACAACAACAACAACAACAACAACAACAACACCAACAACAATAACAACAACAACAACAACAACAACAACCCTAAACATCAACAACAACAATAACCCTAAATAACAACAAGAACAAAAAAAACACCAACAATAACAACAACCACCTAAACAACAATTACAACAACAACAACAACAACCCTAAATAACAATAACAACAACAACCCTAAATAACAACAACACTAAAAACCCTAAATAACAACAACAACCCTAAATAACAACAATAACAACAACAACAACAACAACCCTAAATAACAACAAGAACAACAAAAACAACAACAACAACAACAACAACAACAACAACAACAACAATAACAACAACAACAACAACCCTAAACAACAACAACAACAACAACCCTAAACAACAACAACAACAACAACAACAAAAACCCTAAATAACAACAACAATAACAACAATAACAACAACCACAACAACAACCCTAAATAAAAACAACAACAACAACAACAACCCTATCCAACAACAACAACAAAAACAACAAAAACAACAACAACAACAACAACAACACCAACAACAATAACAACAACAACAACAACCCTAAACAACAACAACAACAACAACAACAACAACAACCCTAAATAACAACAAGAATAACAACAATAACAACAACCACAACAACAACCCTAAATAAAAACAACAACAACAACAACAACCCTATCCAACAACAACAACAATAACAACAAAAACAACAACAACAACAACAACAACCCTAAATAACAACAACAACAACAACAAAAACCCTAAATAACAACAACAACAACAACAATCCTAAATAACAACAAGAACAACTACAACAACAACAACAACCCTAAATAACAACAAGAACAAGAACAACAACCACAACAACAACCCTAAACAACAAGAACAACAACCCTAAATAGCAACAACAACAACAACAACAACTGCTACTACAACAACAACAACAACAACAATAACAACAACAATAACAACAACAACAACAACCCTAAACAACAACAACACCAACAACAACCACCCTAAACAATAACAACAACAACAACAACCACCCTAAACAATAACAACAACAACAACAACAACCCTAAATAACAACAACAATAAAAACAACCCTAAACAACAACAATAACAACACTAAACAACAACAACAACAACCACCCTAAACAACAACAACAACAAACCTAAATAAAAACAACAACAACAACCCTAAATAAAAACAACAACAACAACCCTAAATAACTACAAGAACAACAACAACAAAAACCCTAAATAACAACAGCAACTCTAAATAACAACAACAACAACAAGAACAACAACAACCCTAAATAACAACAACAACAACAACAATAACAACTACCCTAAACAACAACAACAACAACAACAACAATAACAACAAAGACAACAACAACAACAATAACAACAACAACAACCCTAAACAACAACAACAACAACAACCACCCTAAACAATAACAACAACAACAACAACAACCCTAAATAACAACAACAACAACAACCCTAAATAAAAACAACAACAACAACAATAATCCTAAACAACAACAACAACAACAACAATAACATCAACAACAACAACAACAAAAACAACAACAACAACAACAACAGCAATAACAACAACAACAACGACAACAACAACAACCCTAAACTACAACAACAAAAACAACCCTAAATACAACAAGATTAACAACAACAACAACAATAACCCTAAAAAACAACAACAACTACAACAACAACAACCCTAAATAACAACAAGAACAACAACCCTAAACAACAACAACAACAACAACCCTAAACAACAACAACAACCCAAAACAATAACAGCAACAACAATAACAACCCTAAACAACAACAGCAACAACAACAACCCTAAACAACAACAGCAACAACCCCAAACAACAACAACAACAACAACAACCCTAAACAACAACAACAACAACCCTAAACAACAACAACAACAACCCTAAACAACAACAACAACAACCCTAAACAACAACAACAACAACTGCTACTACAACAACAACAACAACAACAATAACAACAACAATAACAACAACAACAACAACAACAACAACCCTAAACAACAACAACACCAACAACAACCACCCTAAACAATAACAACAACAACAACAACAACCCTAAATAACAACAACAACAAAAACAACCCTAAACAACAACAATAACAACACTAAACAACAACAACAACAACCACCCTAAACAACAACAACAACAAACCTAAATAAAAACAACAACAACAACCCTAAATAAAAACAACAACAACAACCCTAAATAACTACAAGAACAACAACAACAAAAACCCTAAATAACAACAGCAACTCTAAATAACAACAACAACAACAAGAACAACAACAACCCTAAATAACAACAACAACAACAACAATAACAACTACCCTAAACAACAACAACAACAACAACAACAATAACAACAAAGACAACAACAACAACAATAACAACAACAACAACCCTAAACAACAACAACAACAACAACCACCCTAAACAATAACAACAACAACAACAACAACCCTAAATAACAACAACAACAACAACCCTAAATAAAAACAACAACAACAACAATAATCCTAAACAACAACAACAACAACAACAATAACATCAACAACAACAACAACAAAAACAACAACAACAACAACAACAGCAATAACAACAACAACAACGACAACAACAACAACCCTAAACTACAACAACAAAAACAACCCTAAATACAACAAGATTAACAACAACAACAACAATAACCCAAAAAAACAACAACAACTACAACAACAACAACCCTAAATAACAACAAGAACAACAACCCTAAACAACAACAACAACAACAACCCTAAACAACAACAACAACCCAAAACAATAACAGCAACAACAATAACAACCCTAAACAACAACAGCAACAACAACAACCCTAAACAACAACAGCAACAACCCCAAACAACAACAACAACAACAACAACCCTAAACAACAACAACAACAACCCTAAACAACAACAACAACAACCCTAAATAACAACAAGAACAACAACAACAACCACAACAACAACCCTAAACAACAAGAACAACAACCCTAAATAGCAACAACAACAACAACAACAACTGCTACTACAACAACAACAACAACAACAATAACAACAACAATAACAACAACAACAACAACCCTAAACAACAACAACACCAACAACAACCACCCTAAACAATAACAACAACAACAACAACAACCCTAAATAACAACAACAACAAAAACAACCCTAAACAACAACAATAACAACACTAAACACCAACAACAACAACCACCCTAAACAACAACAACAACAAACCTAAATAAAAACAACAACAACAACAACCCTAAATAAAAACAACAACAACAACCCTAAATAACTACAAGAACAACAACAACAAAAACCCTAAATAACAACAGCAACTCTAAATAACAACAACAACAACAACAACAACAACAACCCTAAATAACAACAACAACAACAACAATAACAACTACCCTAAACAACAACAACAACAACAACAACAATAACAACAAAGACAACAACAACAACAATAACAACAACAACAACCCTAAACAACAACAACAACAACAACCACCCTAAACAATAACAACAACAACAACAACAACCCTAAATAACAACAACAACAACAACCCTAAATAAAAACAACAACAACAACAACAATCCTAAACAACAACAACAACAACAACAATAACATCAACAACAACAACAACAAAAACAACAACAACAACAACAACAGCAATAACAACAACAACAACTACAACAACAACAACCCTAAACTACAACAACAAAAACAACCCTAAATACAACAAGATTAACAACAACAACAACAATAACCCTAAAAAACAACAACAACTACAACAACAACAACCCTAAATAACAACAAGAACAACAACCCTCAACAACAACAACAACAACAACCCTAAACAACAACAACAACCCAAAACAATAACAGCAACAACAATAACAACCCTAAACAACAACAGCAACAACAACAACCCTAAACAACAACAGCAAAAACCCCAAACAACAACAACAACAACAACAACCCTAAACATCAACAACAACAACCCTAAACAACAACAACAACAACCCTAAACAATAACAACAACAACCCTAAACAACAACAACAACAACAACAACCCTAAACAACAACAACAACAAACCTAAATAAAAACAACAACAACAACAACCCTAAATAAAAACAACAACAACAACCCTAAATAACTACAAGAACAACAACAACAAAAACCCTAAATAACAACAGCAACCCTAAATAACAACAACAACAACAAGAACAACAACAACCCTAAATAACAACAACAACAACAACAATAACAACAACCCTAAACAACAACAACAACAACAACAACAACAACAACAACAATAACAACAAAGACAACAACAACAACAATAACAACAACAACAACCCTAAACAACAACAACAACAACAACAACAACAACAACCCTAAACAACAAAAACAACAATTACCCTAAATAACAACAACAACAACAACAACAACAACAACACCAACAACAATAACAACAACAACAACAACAACAACAACCCTAAACAACAACAACAACAATAACCCTAAATAACAACAAGAACAAAAAAAACAACAACAATAACAACAACCACCTAAACAACAATTACAACAACAACAACAACAACCCTAAATAACAATAACAACAACAACCCTAAATAACAACAACAACCCTAAATAACAACAATAACAACAACAACAACAACAACCCTAAATAACAACAAGAACAACAAAAACAACAACAACAACAACAACAACAACAACACCAACAACAATAACAACAACAACAACAACCCTAAACAACAAAAACAACAACAACCCTAAACAACAACAACAACAACAACAACAACAACCCAAAATAACAACAACAATAACAACAACCACAACAACAACCCTAAATAAAAACAACAACAACAACAACAACCCTATCCAACAACAACAACAATAACAACAAAAACAACAACAACAACAACAACAACAACAACAACAACAACAGCAACAACATCAACAACAAACATCAACAACAACAACAACAGCAACAACAACAATAACAACAAAAATAACATCAATAACAACAACCACAACAACAACCCTAAATAAAAACAACAACAACAACAACAACCCTATCCAACAACAACTACAATAACAACAAAAACAACAACAACAACAACAACAACCCTAAATAACAACAACAACAACAACAAAAACCCTAAATAACAACAACAACAACAACAATCCTAAATAACAACAAGAACAACAACAACAACAATAACAACAACAACAACCCTAAATAACAACAACAACAACAACAACAACCACAACAACAACCCTAAACAACAAGAACAACAACCCTAAATAGCAACAACAACAACAACAACAACTGCTACTACAACAACAACAACAACAACAATAACAACAACAACAACATCAACAACAACAACCCTAAACAACAACAACAACAACAACAACCACCCTAAACAACAACAACAACAACAACAACAACCCTAAATAACAACAACAACAACAACAACCCTAAACAACAACAATAACAACACTAAACAACAACAACAACAACCACCCTAAACAACAACAACAACAAACCTAAATAAAAACAACAACAACAACAACCCTAAATAAAAACAACAACAACAACCCTAAATAACTACAAGAACAACAACAACAAAAACCCTAAATAACAACAGCAACCCTAAATAACAACAACAACAACAAGAACAACAACAACCCTAAATAACAACAACAACAACAACAATAACAACTACCCTAAACAACAAGAACAACAACAAAAACAATAACAACAAATACAACAACAACAACAATAACAACAACAACAGCCCTAAACAACAACAACAACAATAACCCTAAATAACAACAACAACAACAACAACAACAACAACAACAACAACAACAACAACAACAACAACAACAACAACAACACCAACAACAATAACAACAACAACAACAACAACAACAATAACAACAAGGATAACAACAACAACCCTAAACAACAACAACAACACCAACAATAACAACAAAGATAACAACAACAACAATAACAAAAACAACAGCCCTAAACAATAACAACAATAACAACAGCAACAACAACCCTAAACAACAACAACAACAATAACCCTAAATAACAACAACAACAACAACAACAACAACAACAACAACAACAACAACAACAACAACAACAACAACAACAACAACAATAACAACAACAACAACAACAACAACAACCCTAAACAACAACAACAACAATAACGCTAAATAACAAAAAGAACAAAAAAAAACAACAACAATAACAACAACCACCTAAACAACAATTACAACAACAACAACAATAAGAACAACAACAACAACCCTAAATAACAATAACAACAATAACCCTAAATAACAACAACAACAAAAACCCTAAATAACAATAACAACAATAACAACAACCCTAAATAACAACAAGAACAACAAAAACAACAACAACAACAACAACACCAACAACAATAACAACAAAAACAACAACAACAACAACAACAACAACAACAACAACCACTCTAAAGAATAACAACAACAACAACAACCACTCTAAAGAATAACAACAACAACAACAACAACCCTAAATAACAATAACAACAACAACCCTAAATAACAACAACAACCCTAAATAACAACAATAACAACAACAACAACAACAACCCTAAATAACAACAAGAACAACAAAAACAACAACAACAACAACAACAACAACAACACCAACAACAATAACAACAACAACAACAACCCTAAACAACAAAAACAACAACAACCCTAAACAACAACAACAACAACAACAACAACAACCCAAAATAACAACAACAATAACAACAACCACAACAACAACCCTAAATAAAAACAACAACAACAACAACAACCCTATCCAACAACAACAACAATAACAACAAAAACAACAACAACAACAACAACAACAACAACAACAACAACACCAACAACAATAACAACAACATAAAACAACCCTAAACAACAACAACAACAACAACAACAACAACAACCCTAAATAACAACAAGAATAACAACAATAACAACAACCACAACAACAACCCTAAATAAAAACAACAACAACAACAACAACCCTATCCAACAACAACTACAATAACAACAAAAACAACAACAACAACAACAACAACCCTAAATAACAACAACAACAACAACAAAAACCCTAAATAACAACAACAACAACAACAATCCTAAATAACAACAAGAACAACTACAACAACAATAACAACAACAACAACCCTAAATAACAACAAGAACAACAACAACAACCACAACAACAACCCTAAACAACAAGAACAACAACCCTAAATAGCAACAACAACAACAACAACAACTGCTACTACAACAACAACAACAACAACAATAACAACAACAACAACATCAACAACAACAACCCTAAACAACAACAACAACAACAACCACCCTAAACAATAACAACAACAACAACAACAACCCTAAATAACAACAACAACAACAACAACCCTAAACAACAACAATAACAACACTAAACAACAACAACAACAACCACCCTAAACAACAACAACAACAAACCTAAATAAAAACAACAACAACAACAACCCTAAATAAAAACAACAACAACAACCCTAAATAACTACAAGAACAACAACAACAAAAACCCTAAATAACAACAGCAACCCTAAATAACAACAACAACAACAAGAACAACAACAACCCTAAATAACAACAACAACAACAACAATAACAACTACCCTAAACAACAACAACAACAACAAAAACAATAACAACAAATACAACAACAACAACAATAACAACAGCAACAACAACCCTAAACAACAACAACAACAATAACCCTAAATAACAACAACAACAACAACAACAACAACAACAACAACAACAACAACAACAACAACAACAACAACAACAACAATAACAACAACAACAACAACAACAACCCTAAACAACAACAACAACAATAACGCTAAATAACAAAAAGAACAAAAAAAAACAACAACAATAACAACAACCACCTAAACAACAATTACAACAACAACAACAATAAGAACAACAACAACAACCCTAAATAACAATAACAACAATAACCCTAAATAACAACAACAACAAAAACCCTAAATAACAATAACAACAATAACAACAACCCTAAATAACAACAAGAACAACAAAAACAACAACAACAACAACAACACCAACAACAATAACAACAAAAACAACAACAACAACAACAACAACAACAACAACAACCACTCTAAAGAATAACAACAACAACAACAACCACTCTAAAGAATAACAACAACAACAACAACAACCCTAAATAACAACAACAGCAACAACAACAACAACAACAACAACACCAACAACAATAACAACAACCCTAAATAACAACAAGAACAACAAAAACAACAACAACAACAACAACACCAACAACAATAACAACAAAAACAACAACAACAACAACAACAACAACAACAACAACAACCACTCTAAAGAATAACAACAACAACCCTAAATAACAACAACAGCAACAACAACAACAACAACAACACCAACAACAATAACAACAACAACAACAACAACAACCCTAAACAATAACAACAACAACAACCATTTTAAAGAATAACAACAACAACATCAACAACAACCCTAAATAACAACAACAACAACAACAACAACAACAACAACAACCCTAAACAACAACAACAACAACCCTAAACAACAACAACAACAACCCTAAACAATAACAACAACAACCCTAAACAACAACAACAACAACAACAACCCTAAACAACAACAACAACAAACCTAAATAAATACTACAACAACAACAACCCTAAATAAAAACAACAACAACAACCCTAAATAACTACAAGAACAACAACAAAAAAAACCCTAAATAACAACAGCAACTCTAAATAACAACAACAACAACAAGAACAACAACAACCCTAAATAACAACAACAACAACAACAATAACAACAACCCTAAACAACAACAACAACAACAACAACAACAACAACAACAATAACAACAGCAACAACAACCCTAAACAACAACAACAACAATTACCCTAAATAACAACAACAACAACAACAACAACAACAACACCAACAACAATAACAACAACAACAACAACAACAACAACCCTAAACATCAACAACAACAATAACCCTAAATAACAACAAGAACAAAAAAAACAACAACAATAACAACAACCACCTAAACAACAATTACAACAACAACAACAACCCTAAATAACAATAACAACAACAACCCTAAATAACAACAACACTAAAAACCCTAAATAACAACAACAACCCTAAATAACAACAATAACAACAACAACAACAACAACCCTAAATAACAACAAGAACAACAAAAACAACAACAACAACAACAACAACAACAACAACACCAACAACAATAACAACAACAACAACAACCCTAAACAACAACAACAACAACAACAATAACAACAATAACAACAACCACAACAACAACCCTAAATAAAAACAACAACAACAACAACAACCCTATCCAACAACAACAACAAAAACAACAAAAACAACAACAACAACAACAACAACAACAACAACAACACCAACAACAATAACAACAACAACAACAACCCTAAACAACAACAACAACAACAACAACAACAACCCTAAATAACAACAAGAATAACAACAATAACAACAACCACAACAACAACCCTAAATAAAAACAACAACAACAACAACAACCCTATCCAACAACAACTACAATAACAACAAAAACAACAACAACAACAACAACAACCCTAAATAACAACAACAACAACAACAAAAACCCTAAATAACAACAACAACAACAACAATCCTAAATAACAACAAGAACAACTACAACAACAATAACAACAACAACAACCCTAAATAACAACAAGAACAACAACAACAACCACAACAACAACCCTAAACAACAAGAACAACAACCCTAAATAGCAACAACAACAACAACAACAACTGCTACTACAACAACAACAACAACAACAATAACAACAACAACAACATCAACAACAACAACCCTAAACAACAACAACAACAACAACAACCACCCTAAACAATAACAACAACAACAACAACAACCCTAAATAACAACAACAACAACAACAACCCTAAACAACAACAATAACAACACTAAACAACAACAACAACAACCACCCTAAACAACAACAACAACAAACCTAAATAAAAACAACAACAACAACAACCCTAAA
>OX359291.1:33186957-33189457 GCA_947179395.2 Pulicaria dysenterica
AACCACCCTAAACAAAAACAACAACAACAACAACAACCCTAAATAACAACAACAACAAAAACAACCCTAAACAACAACAATAACAACACTAAACAACAACAACAACAACCACCCTAAACAACAACAACAACAAACCTAAATAAAAACAACAACAACAACCCTAAATAAAAACAACAACAACAACCCTAAATAACTACAAGAACAACAACAACAAAAACCCTAAATAACAACAGCAACTCTAAATAACAACAACAACAACAAGAACAACAACAACCCTAAATAACAACAACAACAACAACAATAACAACTACCCTAAACAACAACAACAACAACAACAACAATAACAACAAAGACAACAACAACAACAATAACAACAACAACAACCCTAAACAACAACAACAACAACAACCACCCTAAACAATAACAACAACAACAACAACAACCCTAAATAACAACAACAACAACAACCCTAAATAAAAACAACAACAACAACAATAATCCTAAACAACAACAACAACAACAACAATAACATCAACAACAACAACAACAAAAACAACAACAACAACAACAACAGCAATAACAACAACAACAACGACAACAACAACAACCCTAAACTACAACAACAAAAACAACCCTAAATACAACAAGATTAACAACAACAACAACAATAACCCTAAAAAACAACAACAACTACAACAACAACAACCCTAAATTACAACAAGAACAACAACCCTAAACAACAACAACAACAACAACCCTAAACAACAACAACAACCCAAAACAATAACAGCAACAACAATAACAACCCTAAACAACAACAACAACAACCCTAAACAACAACAACAACAACCCTAAACAATAACAACAACAACCCTAAACAACAACAACAACAACAACAACCCTAAACAACAACAACAACAAACCTAAATAAAAACTACAACAACAACAACCCTAAATAAAAACAACAACAACAACCCTAAATAACTACAAGAACAACAACAAAAAAAACCCTAAATAACAACAGCAACTCTAAATAACAACAACAACAACAACAACAACAACAACCCTAAATAACAACAACAACAACAACAATAACAACAACCCTAAACAACAACAACAACAACAACAACAACAACAACAACAATAACAACAGCAACAACAACCCTAAACAACAACAACAACAATTACCCTAAATAACAACAACAACAACAACAACAACAACAACACCAACAACAATAACAACAACAACAACAACAACAACAACCCTAAACAACAACAACAACAATAACCCTAAATAACAACAAGAACAAAAAAAACAACAACAAAAACAACAACCACCTAAACAACAATTACAACAACAACAACAACCCTAAATAACAATAACAACAACAACCCTAAATAACAACAACACTAAAAACCCTAAATAACAACAACAACCCTAAATAACAACAATAACAACAACAACAACAACAACCCTAAATAACAACAAGAACAACAAAAACAACAACAACAACAACAACAACAACAACAACAACACCAACAACAATAACAACAACAACAACAACCCTAAACAACAACAACAACAACAACCCTAAACAACAACAACAACAACAACAATAACAACAATAACAACAACCACAACAACAACCCTAAATAAAAACAACAACAACAACAACAACCCTATCCAACAACAACAACAAAAACAACAAAAACAACAACAACAACAACAACAACAACAACAACAACATCAACAACAATAACAACAACAACAACAACCCTAAACAACAACAACAACAACAACAACAACAACCCTAAATAACAACAACAATAACAACAATAACAACAACCACAACAACAACCCTAAATAAAAACAACAACAACAACAACAACCCTATCCAACAACAACAACAATAACAACAAAAACAACAACAACAACAACAACAACAACCCTAAATAACAACAACAACAACAACAAAAACCCTAAATAACAACAACAACAACAACAATCCTAAATAACAACAAGAACAACTACCACAACAACAACAACCCTAAATAACAACAAGAACAAGAACAACAACCACAACAACAACCCTAAACAACAAGAAAAACAACCCTAAATAGCAACAACAACAACAACAACAACTGCTACTACAACAACAACAACAACAACAATAACAACAACAATAACAACAACAACAACAACAACAACAACCCTAAACAACAACAACACCAACAACAACCACCCTAAACAATAACAACAACAACAACAACAACCCTAAATAACAACAACAACAAAAACAACCCTAAACAACAACAATAACAACACTAAACAACAACAACAACAACCACCCTAAACAACAACAACAACAAACCTAAATAAAAACAACAACAACAACCCTAAATAAAAACAACAACAACAACCCTAAATAACTACAAGAACAACAACAACAAAAACCCTAAATAACAACAGCAACTCTAAATAACAACAACAACAACAAGA
>OX359291.1:33194457-33211957 GCA_947179395.2 Pulicaria dysenterica
ACAATAACAACTACCCTAAACAACAACAACAACAACAACAACAATAACAACAAAGACAACAACAACAACAATAACAACAACAACAACCCTAAACAACAACAACAACAACAACCACCCTAAACAATAACAACAACAACAACAACAACCCTAAATAACAACAACAACAACAACCCTAAATAAAAACAACAACAATCCTAAACAACAACAACAACAACAACAATAACATCAACAACAACAACAACAAAAACAACAACAACAACAACAACAACAATAACAACAACAACAACGACAACAACAACAACCCTAAACTACAACAACAAAAACAACCCTAAATAACAACAAGAACAAGAACAACAACCACAACAACAACCCTAAACAACAAGAACAACAACCCTAAATAGCAACAACAACAACAACAACAACTGCTACTACAACAACAACAACAACAACAATAACAACAACAATAACAACAACAACAACAACCCTAAACAACAACAACACCAACAACAACCACCCTAAACAATAACAACAACAACAACAACAACCCTAAATAACAACAACAACAAAAACAACCCTAAACAACAACAATAACAACACTAAACAACAACAACAACAACCACCCTAAACAACAACAACAACAAACCTAAATAAAAACAACAACAACAACAACCCTAAATAAAAACAACAACAACAACCCTAAATAACTACAAGAACAACAACAACAAAAACCCTAAATAACAACAGCAACTCTAAATAACAACAACAACAACAAGAACAACAACAACCCTAAATAACAACAACAACAACAACAATAACAACTACCCTAAACAACAACAACAACAACAACAACAATAACAACAAAGACAACAACAACAACAATAACAACAACAACAACCCTAAACAACAACAACAACAACAACCACCCTAAACAATAACAACAACAACAACAACAACCCTAAATAACAACAACAACAACAACCCTAAATAAAAACAACAACAACAACAACAATCCTAAACAACAACAACAACAACAACAATAACATCAACAACAACAACAACAAAAACAACAACAACAACAACAACAGCAATAACAACAACAACAACGACAACAACAACAACCCTAAACTACAACAACAAAAACAACCCTAAATAACAACAAGAACAAGAACAACAACCACAACAACAACCCTAAACAACAAGAAAAACAACCCTAAATAGCAACAACAACAACAACAACAACTGCTACTACAACAACAACAACAACAACAATAACAACAACAATAACAACAACAACAACAACAACAACAACCCTAAACAACAACAACAACAACAACAACCACCCTAAACAATAACAACAACAACAACAACAACCCTAAATAACAACAACAACAAAAACAACCCTAAACAACAACAATAACAACACTAAACAACAACAACAACAACCACCCTAAACAACAACAACAACAAACCTAAATAAAAACAACAACAACAACCCTAAATAAAAACAACAACAACAACCCTAAATAACTACAAGAACAACAACAACAAAAACCCTAAATAACAACAGCAACTCTAAATAACAACAACAACAACAACAACAACAACAACCCTAAATAACAACAACAACAACAACAATAACAACTACCCTAAACAACAACAACAACAACAACAACAATAACAACAAAGACAACAACAACAACAATAACAACAACAACAACCCTAAACAACAACAACAACAACAACCACCCTAAACAATAACAACAACAACAACAACAACCCTAAATAACAACAACAACAACAACCCTAAATAAAAACAACAACAACAACAATAATCCTAAACAACAACAACAACAACAACAATAACATCAACAACAACAACAACAAAAACAACAACAACAACAACAACAGCAATAACAACAACAACGACGACAACAACAACAACCCTAAACTACAACAACAAAAACAACCCTAAATACAACAAGATTAACAACAACAACAACAATAACCCTAAAAAACAACAACAACTACAACAACAACAACCCTAAATAACAACAAGAACAACAACCCTAAACAACAACAACAACAACAACCCTAAACAACAACAACAACCCAAAACAATAACAGCAACAACAATAACAACCCTAAACAACAACAGCAACAACAACAACCCTAAACAACAACAGCAACAACCCCAAACAACAACAACAACAACAACAACCCTAAACAACAACAACAACAACCCTAAACAACAACAACAACAACCCTAAATAACAACAAGAACAACAACAACAACCACAACAACAACCCTAAACAACAAGAACAACAACCCTAAATAGCAACAACAACAACAACAACAACTGCTACTACAACAACAACAACAACAACAATAACAACAACAATAACAACAACAACAACCACCCTAAACAACAACAACAACAACAACAACCACCCTAAACAATAACAACAACAACAACAACAACCCTAAATAACAACAACAACAAAAACAACCCTAAACAACAACAATAACAACACTAAACAACAACAACAACAACCACCCTAAACAACAACAACAACAACCCTAAATAAAAACAACAACAACAACAACCCTAAATAAAAACAACAACAACAACCCTAAATAACTACAAGAACAACAACAACAAAAACCCTAAATAACAACAGCAACTCTAAATAACAACAACAACAACAAGAACAACAACAACCCTAAATAACAACAACAACAACAACAATAACAACTACCCTAAACAACAACAACAACAACAACAACAATAACAACAAAGACAACAACAACAACAATAACAACAACAACAACCCTAAACAACAACAACAACAACAACCACCCTAAACAATAACAACAACAACAACAACAACCCTAAATAACAACAACAACAACAACCCTAAATAAAAACAACAACAACAACAACAATCCTAAACAACAACAACAACAACAATAACATCAACAACAACAACAACAAAAACAACAACAACAACAACAACAGCAATAACAACAACAACAACGACAACAACAACAACCCTAAACTACAACAACAAAAACAACCCTAAATACAACAAGATTAACAACAACAACAACAATAACCCTAAAAAACAACAACAACTACAACAACAACAACCCTAAATAACAACAAGAACAACAACCCTAAACAACAACAACAACAACAACCCTAAACAACAACAACAACCCAAAACAATAACAGCAACAACAATAACAACCCTAAACAACAACAGCAACAACAACAACCCTAAACAACAACAGCAACAACCCCAAACAACAACAACAACAACAACAACCCTAAACATCAACAACAACAACCCTAAACAACAACAACAACAACCCTAAACAATAACAACAACAACCCTAAACAACAACAACAACAACAACAACCCTAAACAACAACAACAACAAACCTAAATAAAAACAACAACAACAACAACCCTAAATAAAAACAACAACAACAACCCTAAATAACTACAAGAACAACAACAACAAAAACCCTAAATAACAACAGCAACCCTAAATAACAACAACAACAACAAGAACAACAACAACCCTAAATAACAACAACAACAACAACAATAACAACAACCCTAAACAACAACAACAACAACAACAACAACAACAACAACAATAACAACAAAGACAACAACAACAACAATAACAACAACAACAACCCTAAACAACAACAACAATAACAACAGCAACAACAACCCTAAACAACAAAAACAACAATTACCCTAAATAACAACAACAACAACAACAACAACAACAACACCAACAACAATAACAACAACAACAACAACAACAACCCTAAACAACAACAACAACAATAACCCTAAATAACAACAAGAACAAAAAAAACAACAACAATAACAACAACCACCTAAACAACAATTACAACAACAACAACAACAACCCTAAATAACAATAACAACAACAACCCTAAATAACAACAATAACAACAACAACAACAACAACCCTAAATAACAACAAGAACAACAAAAACAACAACAACAACAACAACAACAACAACAACACCAACAACAATAACAACAACAACAACAACCCTAAACAACAAAAACAACAACAACCCTAAACAACAACAACAACAACAACAACAACAACAACCCAAAATAACAACAACAATAACAACAATAACAACAACCACAACAACAACCCTAAATAAAAACAACAACAACAACAACAACCCTATCCAACAACAACAACAATAACAACAAAAACAACAACAACAACAACAACAACAACAACAACAACAACAACACCAACAACAATAACAACAACATAAAACAACCCTAAACAACAACAACAACAACAACAACAACAACAACCCTAAATAACAACAAGAATAACAACAATAACAACAACCACAACAACAACCCTAAATAAAAACAACAACAACAACAACAACCCTATCCAACAACAACAACAATAACAACAAAAACAACAACAACAACAACAACAACCCTAAATAACAACAACAACAACAACAAAAACCCTAAATAACAACAACAACAACAACAATCCTAAATAACAACAAGAACAACTACAACAACAATAACAACAACAACAACCCTAAATAACAACAAGAACAACAACAACAACCACAACAACAACCCTAAACAACAAGAACAACAACCCTAAATAGCAACAACAACAACAACAACAACTGCTACTACAACAACAACAACAACAACAATAACAACAACAACAACATCAACAACAACAACCCTAAACAACAACAACAACAACAACAACAACCACCCTAAACAATAACAACAACAACAACAACAACCCTAAATAACAACAACAACAACAACAACCCTAAACAACAACAATAACAACACTAAACAACAACAACAACAACCACCCTAAACAACAACAACAACAAACCTAAATAAAAACAACAACAACAACAACCCTAAATAAAAACAACAACAACAACCCTAAATAACTACAAGAACAACAACAACAAAAACCCTAAATAACAACAGCAACCCTAAATAACAACAACAACAACAAGAACAACAACAACCCTAAATAACAACAACAACAACAACAATAACAACTACCCTAAACAACAACAACAACAACAAAAACAATAACAACAAATACAACAACAACAACAATAACAACAACAACAGCCCTAAACAACAACAACAATAACAACAGCAACAACAATCCTAAACAACAACAACAACAATAACCCTAAATAACAACAACAACAACAACAACAACAACAACAACAACAACAACAACAACACCAACAACAATAACAACAACAACAACAACAACAACAATAACAACAAGGATAACAACAACAACCCTAAACAAAAACAACAACACCAACAATAACAACAAAGATAACAACAACAACAATAACAACAACAACAGCCCTAAACAATAACAACAATAACAACAGCAACAACAACCCTAAACAACAACAACAACAATAACCCTAAATAACAACAACAACAACAACAACAACAACAACAACAACAACAACAACAACAACAACAACAACAACAATAACAACAACAACAACAACAACAACAACCCTAAACAACAACAACAACAATAACGCTAAATAACAAAAAGAACAAAAAAAAACAACAACAATAACAACAACCACCTAAACAACAATTACAACAACAACAACAATAAGAACAACAACAACAACCCTAAATAACAATAACAACAATAACCCTAAATAACAACAACAACAAAAACCCTAAATAACAATAACAACAATAACAACAACCCTAAATAACAACAAGAACAACAAAAACAACAACAACAACAACAACACCAACAACAATAACAACAAAAACAACAACAACAACAACAACAACAACAACAACCACTCTAAAGAATAACAACAACAACAACAACCACTCTAAAGAATAACAACAACAACAACAACCCTAAATAACAACAACAGCAACAACAACAACAACAACAACAACAACAACACCAACAACAATAACAACAACCCTAAATAACAACAAGAACAACAAAAACAACACCAACAACAACAACACCAACAACAATAACAACAAAAACAACAACAACAACAACAACAACAACAACAACAACAACCACTCTAAAGAATAACAACAACAACAACAACCCTAAATAACAACAACAGCAACAACAACAACAACAACAACACCAACAACAATAACAACAACAACAACAACAACAACCCTAAACAATAACAACAACAACAACCATTTTAAAGAATAACAACAACAACATCAACAACAACCCTAAATAACAACAACAACAACAACAACAACAACAACAACCCTAAACAACAACAACAACAACCCTAAACAACAACAACAACAATCCTAAACAATAACAACAACAACCCTAAACAACAACAACAACAACAACAACCCTAAACAACAACAACAACAAACCTAAATAAAAACAACAACAACAACAACCCTAAATAAAAACAACAACAACAACCCTAAATAACTACAAGAACAACAACAAAAAAAACCCTAAATAACAACAGCAACTCTAAATAACAACAACAACAACAAGAACAACAACAACCCTAAATAACAACAACAACAACAACAATAACAACAACCCTAAACAACAACAACAACAACAACAACAACAACAACAACAACAACAACAATAACAACAGCAACAACAACCCTAAACAACAACAACAACAATTACCCTAAATAACAACAACAACAACAACAACAACAACAACACCAACAACAATAACAACAACAACAACAACAACAACAACCCTAAACATCAACAACAACAATAACCCTAAATAACAACAAGAACAAAAAAAACAACAACAATAACAACAACCACCTAAACAACAATTACAACAACAACAACAACCCTAAATAACAATAACAACAACAACCCTAAATAACAACAACACTAAAAACCCTAAATAACAACAACAACCCTAAATAACAACAATAACAACAACAACAACAACAACCCTAAATAACAACAAGAACAACAAAAACAACAACAACAACAACAACAACAACAACAACAACAACACCAACAACAATAACAACAACAACAACAACAACAACAACCCTAAACAACAACAACAACAACAACAACAACAACCCTAAATAACAACAACAATAACAACAATAACAACAACCACAACAACAACCCTAAATAAAAACAACAACAACAACAACAACCCTATCCAACAACAACAACAAAAACAACAAAAACAACAACAACAACAACAACAACAACAACAACAACACCAACAACAATAACAACAACAACAACAACCCTAAACAACAACAACAACAACAACAACAACAACCCTAAATAACAACAAGAATAACAACAATAACAACAACCACAACAACAACCCTAAATAAAAACAACAACAACAACAACAACCCTATCCAACAACAACAACAATAACAACAAAAACAACAACAACAACAACAACAACCCTAAATAACAACAACAACAACAACAAAAACCCTAAATAACAACAACAACAACAACAATCCTAAATAACAACAAGAACAACTACCACAACAACAACAACCCTAAATAACAACAAGAACAAGAACAACAACCACAACAACAACCCTAAACAACAAGAAAAACAACCCTAAATAGCAACAACAACAACAACAACAACTGCTACTACAACAACAACAACAACAACAATAACAACAACAATAACAACAACAACAACAACAACAACCCTAAACAACAACAACACCAACAACAACCACCCTAAACAATAACAACAACAACAACAACAACCCTAAATAACAACAACAACAAAAACAACCCTAAACAACAACAATAACAACACTAAACAACAACAACAACAACCACCCTAAACAACAACAACAACAAACCTAAATAAAAACAACAACAACAACCCTAAATAAAAACAACAACAACAACCCTAAATAACTACAAGAACAACAACAACAAAAACCCTAAATAACAACAGCAACTCTAAATAACAACAACAACAACAAGAACAACAACAACCCTAAATAACAACAACAACAACAACAATAACAACTACCCTAAACAACAACAACAACAACAACAACAATAACAACAAAGACAACAACAACAACAATAACAACAACAACAACCCTAAACAACAACAACAACAACCACCACCCTAAACAATAACAACAACAACAACAACAACCCTAAATAACAACAACAACAACAACCCTAAATAAAAACAACAACAACAACAATAATCCTAAACAACAACAACAACAACAACAATAACATCAACAACAACAACAACAAAAACAACAACAACAACAACAACAACAATAACAACAACAACAACGACAACAACAACAACCCTAAACTACAACAACAAAAACAACCCTAAATACAACAAGATTAACAACAACAACAACAACAACCCTAAACAACAACAACAACAACAACAACAACAACCCTAAATAACAACAAGAACAACAACCCTAAACAACAACAACAACAACAACCCTAAACAACAACAACAACCCAAAACAATAACAGCAACAACAATAACAACCCTAAACAACAACAGCAACAACAACAACCCTAAACAACAACAGCAACAACCCCAAACAACAACAACAACAACAACAACCCTAAACAACAACAACAACAACCCTAAATAACAACAAGAACAACAACAACAACCACAACAACAACCCTAAACAACAAGAACAACAACCCTAAATAGCAACAACAACAACAACAACAACTGCTACTACAACAACAACAACAACAACAATAACAACAACAATAACAACAACAACAACAACCCTAAACAACAACAACACCAACAACAACCACCCTAAACAATAACAACAACAACAACAACAACCCTAAATAACAACAACAACAAAAACAACCCTAAACAACAACAATAACAACACTAAACAACAACAACAACAACCACCCTAAACAACAACAACAACAAACCTAAATAAAAACAACAACAACAACAACCCTAAATAAAAACAACAACAACAACCCTAAATAACTACAAGAACAACAACAACAAAAACCCTAAATAACAACAGCAACTCTAAATAACAACAACAACAACAAGAACAACAACAACCCTAAATAACAACAACAACAACAACAATAACAACTACCCTAAACAACAACAACAACAACAACAACAATAACAACAAAGACAACAACAACAACAATAACAACAACAACAACCCTAAACAACAACAACAACAACAACCACCCTAAACAATAACAACAACAACAACAACAACCCTAAATAACAACAACAACAACAACCCTAAATAAAAACAACAACAACAACAACAATCCTAAACAACAACAACAACAACAACAATAACATCAACAACAACAACAACAAAAACAACAACAACAACAACAACAGCAATAACAACAACAACAACGACAACAACAACAACCCTAAACTACAACAACAAAAACAACCCTAAATACAACAAGATTAACAACAACAACAACAATAACCCTAAAAAACAACAACAACTACAACAACAACAACCCTAAATAACAACAAGAACAACAACCCTAAACATCAACAACAACAACAACCCTAAACAACAACAACAACAACCCTAAACAATAACAACAACAACCCTAAACAACAACAACAACAACAACAACCCTAAACAACAACAACAACAAACCTAAATAAAAACAACAACAACAACAACCCTAAATAAAAACAACAACAACAACCCTAAATAACTACAAGAACAACAACAACAAAAACCCTAAATAACAACAGCAACCCTAAATAACAACAACAACAACAAGAACAACAACAACCCTAAATAACAACAACAACAACAACAATAACAACAACCCTAAACAACAACAACAACAACAACAACAACAACAACAATAACAACAAAGACAACAACAACAACAATAACAACAACAACAACCCTAAACAACAACAACAATAACAACAGCAACAACAACCCTAAACAACAAAAACAACAATTACCCTAAATAACAACAACAACAACAACAACAACAACAACACCAACAACAATAACAACAACAACAACAACAACAACAACCCTAAACAACAACAACAACAATAACCCTAAATAACAACAAGAACAAAAAAAACAACAACAATAACAACAACCACCTAAACAACAATTACAACAACAACAACAACAACCCTAAATAACAATAACAACAACAACCCTAAATAACAACAACAACCCTAAATAACAACAATAACAACAACAACAACAACAACCCTAAATAACAACAAGAACAACAAAAACAACAACAACAACAACAACAACAACAACAACAACAACAACAACACCAACAACAATAACAACAACAACAACAACAACCCTAAACAACAAAAACAACAACAACCCTAAACAACAACAACAACAACAACAACAACAACAACCCAAAATAACAACAACAATAACAACAATAACAACAACCACAACAACAACCCTAAATAAAAACAACATCAACAACAACAACCCTATCCAACAACAACAACAATAACAACAAAAACAACAAAAACAACAACAACAACAACAACAACAACAACAACACCAACAACAATAACAACAACAACAACACCCCTAAACAACAACAACAACAACAACAACAACAACAACCCTAAATAACAACAAGAATAACAACAATAACAACAACCACAACAACAACCCTAAATAAAAACAACAACAACAACAACAACCCTATCCAACAACAACAACAATAACAACAAAAACAACAACAACAACAACAACAACCCTAAATAACAACAACAACAACAACAAAAACCCTAAATAACAACAACAACAACAACAATCCTAAATAACAACAAGAACAACTACAACAACAATAACAACAACAACCACCTAAACAACAATTACAACAACAACAACAATAACAACAACCACCTAAACAACAATTACAACAACAACAACAACCCTAAATAACAATAACAACAACAACCCTAAATAACAACAACAATAAAAACCCTAAATAACAACGACAACCCTAAATAACAACAATAACAACAACAGCAACAACAACCCTAAATAACAACAAGAACAACAAAAACAACAACAACAACAACAACAACAACAACACCAACAACAATAACAACAACAACAACAACAAAACAACAACAACAACCCTAAACAACAACAATAACAACAACAACAAGAACCCTAAATAACAACAACAATAACAACAATAACAACAACCACAACAACAACCCTAAATAAAAACAACAACAACAACAACAACCCTATCCAACAACAACAACAATAACAACAAAAACAACAACAACAACAACAACACCCCTAAACAACAACAACAACAACAACAACAACAACAACCCTAAATAACAACAAGAATAACAACAATAACAACAACCACAACAACAACCCTAAATAAAAACAACAACAACAACAACAACCCTATCCAACAACAACAACAATAACAACAAAAACAACAACAACAACAACAACAACCCTAAATAACAACAACAACAACAACAAAAACCCTAAATAACAACAACAACAACAACAATCCTAAATAACAACAAGAACAACTACAACAACAATAACAACAACAACAACCCTAAATAACAACAAGAACAACAACAACAACAACCACAACAACAACCCTAAACAACAAGAACAACAACCCTAAATAGCAACAACAACAACAACAACATCTGCTACTACAACAACAACAACAACAACAATAACAACAACAACAACATCAACAACAACAACCCTAAACAACAACAACAACAACAACCACCCTAAACAATAACAACAACAACAACAACAACCCTAAATAACAACAACAACAACAACAACCCTAAACAACAACAATAACAACACTAAACAACAACAACAACAACCACCCTAAACAACAACAACAACAAACCTAAATAAAAACAACAACAACAACAACCCTAAATAAAAACAACAACAACAACCCTAAATAACTACAAGAACAACAACAACAAAAACCCTAAATAACAACAGCAACCCTAAATAACAACAACAACAACAAGAACAACAACAACCCTAAATAACAACAACAACAAAAACAATAACAACTACCCTAAACAACAACAACAACAACAAAAACAATAACAACAAATACAACAACAACAACAATAACAACAACAACAGCCCTAAACAACAACAACAATAACAACAGCAACAACAATCCTAAACAACAACAACAACAATAACCCTAAATAACAACAACAACAACAACAACAACAACAAAAACAACAACAACAACAACAACAACACCAACAACAATAACAACAACAACAACAACAACAACAATAACAACAAGGATAACAACAACAACCCTAAACAACAACAACAACACCAACAATAACAACAAAGATAACAACAACAACAATAACAACAACAACAGCCCTAAACAATAACAACAATAACAACAGCAACAACAACCCTAAACAACAACAACAACAATAACCCTAAATAACAACAACAACAACAACAACAACAACAACAACAACAACAACAACAACAACAACAACAACAATAACAACAACAACAACAACAACAACAACCCTAAACAACAACAACAACAATAACGCTAAATAACAAAAAGAACAAAAAAAAACAACAACAATAACAACAACCACCTAAACAACAATTACAACAACAACAACAATAAGAACAACAACAACAACCCTAAATAACAATAACAACAATAACGCTAAATAACAACAACAACAAAAACCCTAAATAACAATAACAACAATAACAACAACCCTAAATAACAACAAGAACAACAACAACAACAACAACACCAACAACAATAACAACAAAAACAACAACAACAACAACAACAACAACAACAACAACCACTCTAAAGAATAACAACAACAACAACAACCACTCTAAAGAATAACAACAAGAACAACAACCCTAAATAACAACAACAGCAACAACAACAACAACAACAACAACACCAACAACAATAACAACAACCCTAAATAACAACAAGAACAACAAAAACAACAACAACAACAACAACACCAACAACAATAACAACAAAAACAACAACAACAACAACAACCACTCTAAAGAATAACAACAACAACAACAACCCTAAATAACAACAACAGCAACAACAACAACAACAACAACAACACCAACAACAATAACAACAACAACAACAACAACAACCCTAAACAATAACAACAACAACAACCATTTTAAAGAATAACAACAACAACATCAACAACAACCCTAAATAACAACAACAACAACAACAACAACAATAACAACAACCACAACAACAACCCTAAATAAAAACAACAACAACAACAACAACCCTAAACAACAACAACAACAACAATAACAACAAAAACAACAACAACAATAACAAGAACAACAACTACCCAAAATAACAACAACAACAACAACAAACACCCTAAATAACAACAGCAACCCTGAATAACAACAACAACAACAACAACAACAACCCTAAATAATAACAACAACAACAACAACCCTAAATAACAACAAGAACAACAACAACAAGAACAACAACAACATCAACAACAACCCTAAATAACAACAACAACAACAACAAACACCCTAAATAACAACAACAACAACAATAACAACAACAACAACAACAACAACAACAACCCTAAACAACAACAACAACAACAACCACCCTAAACAATAACAACAACAACAACAACAACCCTAAATAACAACAACAACAACAACCCTAAATAAAAACAACAACAACAACAACAATCCTAAACAACAACAACAACAACAACAACAATAACAACAACAACAACAACAAAAACAACAACAACAACAACAGCAATAACAACAACAACAACGAAAACAACAACAACCCTAAACTACAAAAACAAAAACAACCCTAAATAACAACAAGATTAACAACAACAACAACAATAACCCTAAAAAAGAACAACAACCCTAAATAACAACAGGAACAACAACCCTAAACAACAACAACAACCCAAAACAATAACAACAACAACAATAACAACCCTAAACAACAACAGCAACAACAACAACCCTAAACAACAACAACAACAACAACCACCCTAAATAGCAACAACAACAACAATAACAACAACCCTAAACAACAACAACAACAACAACAACAACAATAACAACAACAACCCTAAATAACAACAACAACAACAACAACAACAACAACAACAACAACAACTGCTACAACAACAACAACAACAACAACAACAATAACAACAACAACAACAACAACAACAACAACCCTAAACAACAACAACAACAACAACCACCCTAAACAATAAACACAACAACAAAAACAATCCTAAATAAAAACAACAACAACAACAACAATCCTAAACAACAACAACAACAACAACAATAACATCAACAACAACAACAACAAAAACAACAACAACAACAACAGGAATAACAACAAAAACAACGACAACAACAACAACCCTAAACTACAACAACAAAAACAACCCTAAATAACAACAAGATTAACAACAACAACAACAATAACCCTAAAAAACAACAATAACCCTAAAAAACAACAACAACTACAACAACAACAACCCTAAATAACAACAAGAACAACAACCCTAAACAACAACAACAACAACCCTAAACAACAACAACAACCCAAAACAATAACAACAACAACAATAACAACCCTAAACAACAACAGCAACAACAACAGCAACAACAACAGCAACAACAACAACCCTAAACAACAACAGCAACAACCCCAAACAACAACAAAAACAACAAAAACCCTAAACAACAACAACAACAACCCTAAACAACAACAACAACAACCCTAAACAATAACAACAACAACCCTAAACAACAACAACAACAACAACAACAACCCTAAACAACAACAACAACAAACCTAAATAAAAACAACAACAACAACAACCCTAAATAAAAACAACAACAACAACCCTAAATAACTACAAGAACAACAACACCAAAAACCCTAAATAACAACAGCAACTCTAAATAACAACAACAACAACAAGAACAACAACAACACTAAATAACAACAACAACAACAACAATAACAACAACCCTAAACAACAACAACAACAACAACAACAACAACAACAATAACAACAAAGACAACAACTACAACAATAACAACAACAACAACCCTAAACAACAACATCAATAACAACAGCAACAACAACCCTAAATAACAACAACAACAATAACCCTAAATAACAACAACAACAACAACAACAACAACAACAACACCAACAACAATAACAACAACAACAACAACAACAACCCTAAACAACAACAACAACAATAACCCTAAATAACAACAAGAACAAAAAAAACAACAACAATAACAACAACCACCTAAACAACAATTACAACAACAACAACAATAACAACAACCACCTAAACAACAATTACAACAACAACAACAACCCTAAATAACAATAACAACAACAACCCTAAATAACAACAACAATAAAAACCCTAAATAACAACGACAACCCTAAATAACAACAATAACAACAACAGCAACAACAACCCTAAATAACAACAAGAACAACAAAAACAACAACAACAACAACAACAACAACAACACCAACAACAATAACAACAACAACAACAACAAAACAACAACAACAACCCTAAACAACAACAATAACAACAACAACAAGAACCCTAAATAACAACAACAATAACAACAATAACAACAACCACAACAACAACCCTAAATAAAAACAACAACAACAACAACAACCCTATCCAACAACAACAACAATAACAACAAAAACAACAACAACAACAACAACCCTAAATAACAACAACAACAACAATCCTAAGTAACAACAAGAACAACAACAACAACAACAACAACAACAACCCTAAATAACAACAAGAACAACAACAACCACAACAACAACCCTAAACAACAAGAACAACAACCCTAAATAGCAACAACAACAACAACAACAACTGCTACTACAACAACAACAACAACAACAACAATAACAACAACAACAACAACAACAACAACCCTAAACAACAACAACAACAACAACAACAACCACCCTAAACAATAACAACAACAACAACAACCCTAAATAACAACAACAACAACCCTAAATAAACACAACAATAACAACAACAATCCTAAACAACAACAACAACAACAACAATAACAACAACAACAACAACAAAAACAACAACAACAACAACAACAACCCTAAATAACAACAACAATAACAACAATAACAACAACCACAACAACAACCCTAAATAAAAACAACAACAACTACAACAACCCTATCCAACAACAACAACAACAATAACAACAAAAACAACAACAACAACAACAACAACCCTAAATAACAACAACAACAACAATCCTAAATAACAACAAGAACAAGAACAACAACAACAACAACAACCCTAAATAACAACAAGAACAACAACAACAACCACAACAACAACCCTAAACAACAAGAACAACAACCCTAAATAGCAACAACAAAAACAACAACTGCTACTACAACAACAACAACAACAACAATAACAACAACAACAACAACAACAACAACAACAACAACCCTAAACAACAACAACAATAACCACCCTAAACAATAACAACAACAACAACAACCCTAAATAACAACAACAACAACCCTAAATAAACACAACAACAACAACAATCCTAAACAACAACAACAACAACAACAATAACAACAACAACAACAACAAAAACAACAACAACAACAACAGCAATAACAACAACAACAACAACGACAACAACAACAACAACCCTAAACTACAACAACAAAAACAACCCTAAATAACAACAAGATTAACAACAACAACAACAATAACCCTAAAAAACAACAACAACCCTAAATAACAACAAGAACAACAACCCTAAACAACAACAACAACAACCCTAAACAACAACAACAAACCAAAACAATAACAACAACAACAATAACAACCCTAAACAACAACAGCAACAACAACAACCCTAAACAACAACAGCAACAACCCCAAACAACAACAACAACAACAACAACCCTAAACAACAACAATAACAACACTAAACAACAACAACAACAACAACCCTAAACAACAACAACAACATACCTAAATAAAAACAACAACAACAACAACCCTAAATAAAAACAACAACAACAACCCTAAATAACTACAAGAACAAGAACAACAAAAACCCTAAATAACAACAGCAACCCTAAATAACAACAACAACAACAAGAACAACAACAACCCTAAATAACAACAACAACAACAACAACAATAACAACTACCCTAAACAACAACAACAACAACAACCCTAAATAACAACAAGAACAACAACAACCAC
>OX359291.1:33219457-33234457 GCA_947179395.2 Pulicaria dysenterica
ACAACAACAACAACAACAACAACAACAACAACACCAACAACAATAACAACAACAACAACAACAACAACAACCCTAAACAACAACAACAACAATAACGCTAAATAACAACAAGAACAAAAAAAAACAACAACAATAACAACAACCACCTAAACAACAATTACAACAACAACAACAATAAGAACAACAACAACAACCCTAAATAACAATAACAACAATAACCCTAAATAACAACAACAACAAAAACCCTAAATAACAAGAACAACAATAACAACAACCCTAAATAACAACAAGAACAACAAAAACAACAACAACAACAACAACACCAACAACAAAAACAACAACAACAACAACAACAACAACAACAACCACCTTAAAGAATAACAACAACAACAACAACAACAACCCTAAATAACAACAACAGCAACAACAACAACAACAACAACAACACCAACAACAATAACAACAACAACAACAACAACAACCCTAAACAATAACAACAACAACAACCATCCTAAAGAATAACAACAACAACATCAACAACAACCCAAAATAGCAACAACAACAACAACAACAATAACAACAACCACAACAACAACCCTAAATAAAAACAACAACCCTAAACAACAACAACCCTAAACAACAACAACAACAACAATAACAACAAAAACAACAACAACAATAACAACAACAACAACAACTACCCTAAATAACAACAACAACAACAACAAACACCCTAAATAACAACAGCAACCCTGAATAACAACAACAACAACAACAACAACAACCCTAAATAACAACAAGAACAACAACAACAACAACAACAACCCTAAATAACAACAACAACAACAACAAACACCCTAAATAACAACAACAACAACAATAACAACAACAACAACAACAACAACAACCCTAAACAACAACAACAACAACAACAACAACAACCCTAAACAATAACAACAACAACAACAACAACCCTAAATAACAACAACAACAAAAACCCTAAATAAAAACAACAACAACAACAACAATCCTAAACAACAACAACAACAACAACAACAATAACAACAACAATAACAACAAAAACAACAACAACAACAACAGCAATAACAACAACAACAACGACAACAACAACAACAACCCTAAACTACAACAACAAAAACAACCCTAAATAACCACAAGATTAACAACAACAACAACAACAACCCTAAAAAACAACAACAACCCTAAACAACAACAACAACAACCCTAAACAACAACAACAACCCAAAACAATAACAACAACAACAATAACAACCCTAAACAACAACAGCAACAACAACAACCCTAAACAACAACAGCAACAACCCCAAACAACAACAACAACAACAACAACAACCCTAAACAACAACAACAACAACCCTAAACAATAACAACAACAACCCTAAACAACAACAACAACAACAACAACAACCCTAAACAAAAACAACAACAAACCTAAATAAAAACAACAACAACAACAATTCTAAATAAAAACAACAACAACAACCCTAAATAACTACAAGAACAACAACAACAAAAACCCTAAATAACAACAGCAACTTTAAATAACAACAACAACAACAAGAACAACAACAACCCTAAATAACAACAACAACAACAACAATAACAACAATCCTAAACAACAACAACAACAACAACAACAACAACAACAATAACAACAAAGACAACAACAACAACAATAACAACAACAACAACCCTAAACAACAACAACAATAACAACAGCAACAACAACCCTAAACAACAACAACAACAATAACCCTAAATAACAACAACAACAACAATAACCCTAAAAAACAACAACAACCCTAAATAACATCAAGAACAACAACCCTAAACAACAACAACAACAACCCTAAACAACAACAACAACCCAAAACAATAACAACAACAACAATAACAACCCTAAACAACAACAGCAACAACAACAGCAACAACAACAACCCTAAACAACAACAGCAACAACCCCAAACAACAACAACAACAACAACAACAACCCTAAACAACAACAACAACAACCATAAACAATAACAACAACAACCCTAAACAACAACAACAACAACAACAACAACCCTAAACAAAAACAACAACAAACCTAAATAAAAACAACAACAACAACAACCCTAAATAAAAACAACAACAACAACCCTAAATAACTACAAGAACAACAACAACAAAAACCCTATAACAACAGCAACTCTAAATAACAACAACAACAACAAGAACAACAACAACCCTAAATAACAACAACAACAACAACAATAACAACAATCCTAAACAACAACAACAATCCTAAACAACAACAACAACAACAACAACAACAACAATAACAACAAAGACAACAACAACAACAATAACAACAACAACAACCCTAAACAACAACAACAATAACAACAGCAACAACAACCCTAAACAACAACAACAACAATAACCCTAAATAACAACAACAACAACAACAACAACACCAACAACAATAACAACAACAACAACAACCCTAAACAACAACAACAACAATAACCCTAAATAACAACAAGAACAAAAAAAACAACAACGATAACAACAACCACCTAAACAACAATTACAACAACCACAACAACAACCCTAAATAACAATAACAACAACAACCCTAAATAACAACAACAATAAAAACCCTAAATAACAACAACAACCCTAAATAACAACAATAACAACAACAACAACAACAACCCTAAATAACAACAAGAACAACAAAAACAACAACAACAACAACAACAACAACAACAACAACAACACCAACAACAATAACAACAACAACAACAACAAAACAACAACAACAACCCTAAACAACAACAACAACAACGACCCTAAACAACAACAACAACAACAACAACCCTATCCAACAACAACAACAATAACAACAAAAACAACAACAACAACAACAACAACCCTAAATAACAACAACAACAACAACAAAAACCCTAAATAACAACAACAACAACAATCCTAAATAACAACAAGAACAACAACAACAACAACAACAACCCTAAATAACAACAAGAACAACAAGAACAACCACAACAACAACCCTAAACAACAAGAACAACAACCCTAAATAGCAACAACAACAACAACAATAACAACAACAACAACAACAACAACCCTAAACAACAACAATAACAACACTAAACAACAACAACAACAACAACCCTAAACAACAACAACAACAAACCTAAATAAAAACAACAACAACAACAACCCTAAATAAAAACAACAACAACAACCCTAAATAACTACAAGAACAACAACAACAAAAACCCTAAATAACAACAGCAACCCTAAATAACAACAACAACAACAAGAACAACAACAACCCTAAATAACAACAACAACAACAACAACAATAACAACTACCCTAAACAACAACAACAACAACAAAAACAATAACAACAAATACAACAACAACAACAATAACAACAACAACAGCCCTAAACAACAACAACAATAACAACAGCAACAACAATCCTAAACAACAACAACAACAATAACCCTAAATAACAACAACAACAACAACAACAACAAAAACAACAACAACAACAACAACACCAACAACAATAACAACAACAACAACAACAACAACAATAAGAACAAAGATAACAACAACAACCCTAAACAACAACAACACCAACAGCCCTAAACAATAACAACAATAACAACAGCAACAACAACCCTAAACAACAACAACAACAATAACCCTAAATAACAACAACAACAACAACAACAACAACAACAACAACAACAACAACAACAACACCAACAACAATAACAACAACAACAACAACAACAACAACCCTAAACAACAACAACAACAATAACGCTAAATAACAACAAGAACAAAAAAAAACAACAACAATAACAACAACCACCTAAACAACAATTACAACAACAACAACAATAAGAACAACAACAACAACCCTAAATAACAATAACAACAATAACCCTAAATAACAACAACAACAAAAACCCTAAATAACAACAACAACAATAACAACAACCCTAAATAACAACAAGAACAACAAAAACAACAACAACAACAACAACACCAACAACAAAAACAACAACAACAACAACAACAACAACAACCACCTTAAAGAATAACAACAACAACAACAACAACAACCCTAAATAACAACAACAGCAACAACAACAACAACAACAACAACACCAACAACAATAACAACAACAACAACAACAACAACCCTAAACAATAACAACAACAACAACCATCCTAAAGAATAACAACAACAACATCAACAACAACCCAAAATAGCAACAACAACAACAACAACAATAACAACAACCACAACAACAACCCTAAATAAAAACAACAACAACAACAACAACCCTAAACAACAACAACCCTAAACAACAACAACAACAACAATAACAACAAAAACAACAACAACAATAACAACAACAACAACAACTACCCTAAATAACAACAACAACAACAACAAACACCCTAAATAACAACAGCAACCCTGAATAACAACAACAACAACAACAACAACAACCCTAAATAACAACAAGAACAACAACAACATCAACAACAACCCTAAATAACAACAACAACAACAACAAACACCCTAAATAACAACAACAACAACAATAACAACAACAACAACAACAACAACCCTAAACAACAACAACAACAACAACAACAACCACCCTAAACAATAACAACAACAACAACAACAACCCTAAATAACAACAACAACAACAACCCTAAATAAAAACAACAACAACAACAACAACCCTAAACAACAACAACAACAACAACAACAATAACAACAACAATAACAACAAAAACAACAACAACAACAACAACAGCAATAACAACAACAACAACGACAACAACAACAACAACCCTAAACTACAACAACAAAAACAACCCTAAATAACCACAAGATTAACAACAACAACAACAACAACCCTAAAAAACAACAACAACCCTAAACAACAACAACAACAACCCTAAACAACAACAACAACCCAAAACAATAACAACAACAACAATAACAACCCTAAACAACAACAGCAACAACAACAACCCTAAACAACAACAGCAACAACCCCAAACAACAACAACAACAACAACAACAACCCTAAACAACAACAACAACAACCCTAAACAACAACAACAACAACCCTAAACAACAACAACAACAACAACAACAACCCTAAACAAAAACAACAACAAACCTAAATAAAAACAACAACAACAACAATTCTAAATAAAAACAACAACAACAACCCTAAATAACTACAAGAACAACAACAACAAAAACCCTAAATAACAACAGCAACTCTAAATAACAACAACAACAACAAGAACAACAACAACCCTAAATAACAACAACAACAACAACAATAACAACAATCCTAAACAACAACAACAACAACAACAACAACAACAACAATAACAACAAAGACAACAACAACAACAATAACAACAACAACAACCCTAAACAACAACAACAATAACAACAGCAACAACAACCCTAAACAACAACAACAACAATAACCCTAAATAACAACAACAACAACAATAACCCTAAAAAACAACAACAACCCTAAATAACATCAAGAACAACAACCCTAAACAACAACAACAACAACCCTAAACAACAACAACAACCCAAAACAATAACAACAACAACAATAACAACCCTAAACAACAAAAGCAACAACAACAGCAACAACAACAACCCTAAACAACAACAGCAACAACCCCAAACAACAACAACAACAACAACAACCCTAAACAACAACAACAACAACCCTAAACAATAACAACAACAACCCTAAACAACAACAACAACAACAACAACAACCCTAAACAAAAACAACAACAAACCTAAATAAAAACAACAACAACAACTACCCTAAATAAAAACAACAACAACAACCCTAAATAACTACAAGAACAACAACAACAAAAACCCTATAACAACAGCAACTCTAAATAACAACAACAACAACAAGAACAACAACAACCCTAAATAACAACAACAACAACAACAATAACAACAATCCTAAACAACAACAACAACAACAACAACAACAACAACAATAACAACAAAGACAACAACAACAACAATAACAACAACAACAACCCTAAACAACAACAACAATAACAACAGCAACAACAACCCTAAACAACAACAACAATAATAACCCTAAATAACAACAACAACAACAACAACAACAACAACAACACCAACAACAATAACAACAACAACAACAACCCTAAACAACAACAACAACAATAACCCTAAATAACAACAAGAACAAAAAAAACAACAACGATAACAACAACCACCTAAACAACAATTACAACAACCACAACAACAACCCTAAATAACAATAACAACAACAACCCTAAATAACAACAACAATAAAAACCCTAAAGAACAACAACAAAAACTCTAAATAACAACAATAACAACAACAACAACAACAACCCTAAATAACAACAAGAACAACAAAAACAACAACAACAACAACAACAACAACAACAACAACACCAACAACAATAACAACAACAACAACAACAAAACAACAACAACAACCCTAAACAACAACAACAACAACAACCCTAAACAACAACAACAACAACAACAACCCTATCCAACAACAACAACAATAACAACAAAAACAACAACAACAACAACAACAACCCTAAATAACAACAACAACAACAACAAAAACCCTAAATAACAACAACAACAACAATCCTAAATAACAACAAGAACAACAACAACAACAACAACAACCCTAAATAACAACAAGAACAACAACAACAACCACAACAACAACCCTAAACAACAAGAACAACAACCCTAAATAGCAACAACAACAACAACAATAACAACAACAACAACAACAACAACAACCCTAAACAACAACAACAACAACAACAACCACCCTAAACAATAACAACAACAACAACAACAACCCTAAATAACAACAACAACAACCCTAAATAAACACAACAACAACAACAACAATCCTAAACAACAACAACAACAACAACAATAACAACAACAACAAGAAAAACAACAACAACAACAACATCAATAACAACAACAACGACAACAACAACAACAACCCTAACCTACAACAACAAAAACAACCCTAAATAACAACAAGATTAACAACAACAACAACAATAACCCTAAAAAACAACAACAACCCTAAATAACAACAAGAACAACAACCCTAAACAACAACAACAACAACCCTAAACAACAACAACAACCCAAAACAATAACAACAACAACAATAACAACCCTAAACAACAACAGCCACAACAACAACCCTAAATAACAACAACAGCAACAACAACAACAACAACAACAACACCAAGTACAATAACAACAACAACAACAACAACAACAACCCTAAACAATAACAACAACAACAACCATCCTAAAGAATAACAACAACAACATCAACAACAACCCTAAATAACAACAACAACAACAACAACAATAACAACAACCACAACAACAACCCTAAATAAAAACAACAACAACAACAACAACCCTAAACAACAACAACAACAACAATAACAACAAAAACAACAACAACAACAACAACAACAACAACAATAACAACAACAACAACTACCCTAAATAACAACAACAACAAAAACAAACACCCTAAATAACAACAGCAACCCTGAATAACAACAACAACAACAACAACCCTAAATAATAACAACAACAACAACAACCCTAAATAACAACAAGAACAACAACAACAACAACAACAACATCAACAACAACCCTAAATAACAACAACAACAACAACAAACACCCTAAATAACAACAACAACAACAATAACAACAACAACAACAACAACAACAACAACCCTAAACAACACCAACAACAACAACAACAACCACCCTAAACAATAACAACAACAACAACAACAACCCTAAATAACAACAACAACAACAACCCTAAATAAAAACAACAACAACAACAACAAAAACAACAACAACAACAACAACAGCAATAACAACAACAACAACAACCACCCTAAACAATAACAACAACAACAACAACAACCCTAAATAACAACAACAACAACAACCCTAAATAAAAACAACAACAACAACAACAATCCTAAACAACAACAACAACAACAACAACAATAACAACAACAACAACAACAAAAACAACAACAACAACAACAGCAATAACAACAACAACAACGACAACAACAACAACAACCCTAAACTACAACAACAAAAACAACCCTAAATAACAACAAGATTAACAACAACAACAACAATAACCCTAAAAAACAACAACAACCCTAAACAACAACAACAACAACCCTAAACAACAACAACAACCCAAAACAATAACAACAACAACAATAACAACCCTAAACAACAACAGCAACAACAATAACAACAACAACAACAATAACAACAACAACAGCCCTAAACAACAACAACAATAATAACAACAACAACAGCCCTAAACAACAACAACAATAACAACAACAACAGCCCTAAACAACAACAACAATAACAACAGCAACAACAATCCTAAACAACAACAACAACAATAACCCTAAATAACAACAACAACAACAACAAAACCAACAACAACAACAACAAAAACAACAACAACAACAACAACACCAACAACAATAACAACAACAACAACAACAACAATAACAACAAAAATAACAACAATAACCCTAAATAACAACAACAACAACAACAAAACCAACAACAACAACAACAAAAACAACAACAACAACAACAACAACAACAACAATAACAACAAAAACAACAACAACAATAACAACAACAACAACAACTACCCTAAATAACAACAACAACAACAACAAACACCCTAAATAACAACAGCAACCCTGAATAACAACAACAACAACCCTAAATAACAACAAGAACAACAACAACATCAACAACAACCCTAAATAACAACAACAACAACAACAAACACCCTAAATAACAACAACAACAACAATAACAACAACAACAACAACAACAACCCTAAACAACAACAACAACAACAACCACCCTAAACAATAACAACAACAACAACAACAACCCTAAATAACAACAACAACAACAACCCTAAATAAAAACAACAACAACAACAACAATCCTAAACAACAACAACAACAACAACAACAATAACAACAACAATAACAACAAAAACAACAACAACAACAACAACAGCAATAACAACAACAACAACGACAACAACAACAACAACCCTAAACTACAACAACAAAAACAACCCTAAATAACCACAAGATTAACAACAACAACAACAATAACCCTAAAAAACAACAACAACCCTAAACAACAACAACAACAACCCTAAACAACAACAACAACCCAAAACAATAACAACAACAACAATAACAACCCTAAACAACAACAGCAACAACAACAACCCTAAACAACAACAGCAACAACCCCAAACAACAACAACAACAACAACAACAACCCTAAACAACAACAACAACAACCCTAAACAATAACAACAACAACCCTAAACAACAACAACAACAACAACAACAACCCTAAACAAAAACAACAACAAACCTAAATAAAAACAACAACAACAACAATTCTAAATAAAAACAACAACAACAACCCTAAATAACTACAAGAACAACAACAACAAAAACCCTAAATAACAACAGCAACTCTAAATAACAACAACAACAACAAGAACAACAACAACCCTAAATAACAACAAGAACAACAACAACATCAACAACAACCCTAAATAACAACAACAACAACAACAAACACCCTAAATAACAACAACAACAACAATAACAACAACAACAAAAACAACAACAACAACAACAACAGCAATAACAACAACAACAACAACCACCCTAAACAATAACAACAACAACAACAACTACCCTAAATAACAACAACAACAACAACCCTAAATAAAAACAACAACAACAACAACAATCCTAAACAACAACAACAACAACAACAACAATAACAACAACAACAACAACAAAAACAACAACAACAACAACAGCAATAACAACAACAACAACGACAACAACAACAACAACCCTAAACTACAACAACAAAAACAACCCTAAATAACAACAAGATTAACAACAACAACAACAATAACCCTAAAAAACAACAACAACCCTAAATAACAACAAGAACAACAACCCTAAACAACAACAACAACAACCCTAAACAACAACAACAACCCAAAACAATAACAACAACAACAATAACAACCCTAAACAACAACAGCAACAACAACAACCCTAAACAACAACAGCAACAACCCCAAACAACAACAACAACAACAACAACCCTAAACAACAACAATAACAACACTAAACAACAACAACAACAACAACCCTAAACAACAACAACAACAAACCTAAATAAAAACAACAACAACAACAACTCTAAATAAAAACAACAACAACAACCCTAAATAACTACAAGAACAACAACAACAAAAACCCTAAATAACAACAGCAACCCTAAATAACAACAACAACAACAAGAACAACAACAACCCTAAATAACAACAACAACAACAACAACAATAACAACTACCCTAAACAACAACAACAACAACAAAAACAATAACAACAAATACAACAACAACAACAATAACAACAACAACAGCCCTAAACAACAACAACAACAACAACCCTAAACAACAACAACAACAAACCTAAATAAAAACAACAACAACAACAACCCTAAATAAAAACAACAACAACAACCCTAAATAACTACAAGAACAACAACAACAAAAACCCTAAATAACAACAGCAACCCTAAATAACAACAACAACAACAAGAACAACAACAACCCTAAATAACAACAACAACAACAACAACAATAACAACTACCCTAAACAACAACAACAACAACAAAAACAATAACAACAAATACAACAACAACAACAATAACAACAACAACAACCCTAAACAACAACAACAATAACAACAGCAACAACAATCCTAAACAACAACAACAACAATAACCCTAAATAACAACAACAACAACAACAAAACCAACAACAACAACAACAAAAACAACAACAACAACAACAACACCAACAACAATAACAACAACAACAACAACAACAATAACAACAAAGATAACAACAATAACCCTAAATAACAACAACAACAACAACAAAACCAACAACAACAACAACAAAAACAACAACAACAACAACAACAACAACAACAATAACAACAAAAACAACAACAACAATAACAACAACAACAACAACTACCCTAAATAACAACAACAACAACAACAAACACCCTAAATAACAACAGCAACCCTGAATAACAACAACAACAACCCTAAATAACAACAAGAACAACAACAACATCAACAACAACCCTAAATAACAACAACAACAACAACAAACACCCTAAATAACAACAACAACAACAATAACAACAACAACAACAACAACCCTAAACAACAACAACAACAACAACCACCCTAAACAATAACAACAACAACAACAACAACCCTAAATAACAACAACAACAACAACCCTAAATAAAAACAACAACAACAACAACAATCCTAAACAACAACAACAACAACAACAACAATAACAACAACAATAACAACAAAAACAACAACAACAACAACAACAGCAATAACAACAACAACAACGACAACAACAACAACAACCCTAAACTACAACAACAAAAACAACCCTAAATAACCACAAGATTAACAACAACAACAACAATAACCCTAAAAAACAACAACAACCCTAAACAACAACAACAACAACCCTAAACAACAACAACAACCCAAAACAATAACAACAACAACAATAACAACCCTAAACAACAACAGCAACAACAACAACCATAAACAACAACAGCAACAACCCCAAACAACAACAACAACAACAACAACAACCCTAAACAACAACAACAACAACCCTAAACAATAACAACAACAACCCTAAACAACAACAACAACAACAACAACAACCCTAAACAATAACAACAACAAACCTAAATAAAAACAACAACAACAACAATTCTAAATAAAAACAACAACAACAACCCTAAATAACTACAAGAACAACAACAACAAAAACCCTAAATAACAACAGCAACTCTAAATAACAACAACAACAACAAGAACAACAACAACCCTAAATAACAACAACAACAACAACAATAACAACAATCCTAAACAACAACAACAACAACAACAACAACAACAACAATAACAACAAAGACAACAACAACAACAATAACAACAACAACAACCCTAAACAACAACAACAATAACAACAGCAACAACAACCCTATACAACAACAACAACAATAACCCTAAATAACAACAACAACAACAATAACCCTAAAAAACAACAACAACCCTAAATAACATCAAGAACAACAACCCTAAACAACAACAACAACAACCCTAAACAACAACAACAACCCAAAACAATAACAACAACAACAATAACAACCCTAAACAACAACAGCAACAACAACAGCAACAACAACAACCCTAAACAACAACAGCAACAACCCCAAACAACAACAACAACAACAACAACCCTAAACAACAACAACAACAACCCTAAACAATAACAACAACAACCCTAAACAACAACAACAACAACAACAACAACCCTAAACAAAAACAACAACAAACCTAAATAAAAACAACAACAACAACTACCCTAAATAAAAACAACAACAACAACCCTAAATAACTACAAGAACAACAACAACAAAAAACCCTATAACAACAGCAACTCTAAATAACAACAACAACAACAAGAACAACAACAACCCTAAATAACAACAACAACAACAACAATAACAACAATCCTAAACAACAACAACAACAACAACAACAACAACAATAACAACAAAGACAACAACAACAACAATAACAACAACAACAACCCTAAACAACAACAACAATAACAACAGCAACAACAACCCTAAACAACAACAACAATAATAACCCTAAATAACAACAACAACAACAACAACAACAACAACAACAACACCAACAACAATAACAACAACAACAACAACCCTAAACAACAACAACAACAGTAACCCTAAATAACAACAAGAACAAAAAAAACAACAACGATAACAACAACCACCTAAACAACAATTACAACAACCACAACAACAACCCTAAATAACAATAACAACAACAACCCTAAATAACAACAACAATAAAAACCCTAAATAACAACAACAACCCAAAATAACAACAATAACAACAACAACAACAACAACCCTAAATAACAACAAGAACAACAAAAACAACAACAACAACAACAACAACAACAACAACAACACCAACAACAATAACAACAACAACAACAACAAAACAACAACAACAACCCTAAACAACAACAACAACAACAACCCTAAACAACAACAACAACAACAACCCTAAACAACAACAACAACAACAACAACCCTATCCAACAACAACAACAATAACAACAAAAACAACAACAACAACAACAACAACCCTAAATAACAACAACAACAACAAAAACCCTAAATAACAACAACAACAACAATCCTAAATAACAACAAGAACAACAACAACAACAACAACAACCCTAAATAACAACAAGAACAACAACAACAACCACAACAACAACCCTAAACAACAAGAACAACAACCCTAAATAGCAACAACAACAACAACAACAACAACAACAACAACCCTAAACAACAACAACAACAACAACAACAACCACCCTAAACAATAACAACAACAACTACAACAACCCTAAATAACAACAACAACAACCCTAAATAAACACAACAACAACAACAACAATCCTAAACAACAACAACAACAACAACAATAACAACAACAACAAGAAAAACAACAACAACAACAACATCAATAACAACAACAACGACAACAACAACAACAACCCTAACCTACAACAACAAAAACAACCCTAAATAACAACAAGATTAACAACAACAACAACAATAACCCTAAAAAACAACAACAACCCTAAATAACAACAACAACAACAACCCTAAACAACAACAACAACAACCCTAAACAACAACAACAACCCAAAACAATAACAACAACAACAATAACAACCCTAAACAACAACAGCCACAACAACAACCCTAAATAACAACAACAGCAACAACAACAACAACAACAACAACACCAAGTACAATAACAACAACAACAACAACAACAACAACCCTAAACAATAACAACAACAACAACCATCCTAAAGAATAACAACAACAACATCAACAACAACCCTAAATAACAACAACAACAACAACAACAATAACAACAACCACAACAACAACCCTAAATAAAAACAACAACAACAACAACAACCCTAAACAACAACAACAACAACAATAACAACAAAAACAACAACAACAATAACAACAACAACAACAATAACAACAACAACAACTACCCTAAATAACAACAACAACAAAAACAAACACCCTAAATAACAACAGCAACCCTGAATAACAACAACAACAACAACAACCCTAAATAATAACAACAACAACAACAACCCTAAATAACAACAAGAACAACAACAACAACAACAACAACATCAACAACAACCCTAAATAACAACAACAACAACAACAAACACCCTAAATAACAACAACAACAACAATAACAACAACAACAACAACAACAACAACAACCCTAAACAACACCAACAACAACAACAACAACCACCCTAAACAATAACAACAACAACAACAACAACCCTAAATAACAACAACAACAACAACCCTAAATAAAAACAACAACAACAACAACAATCCTAAACAACAACAACAACAACAACAACAACAACAACAACAAAAACAACAACAACAACAACAGCAATAA
>OX359291.1:33239457-33244457 GCA_947179395.2 Pulicaria dysenterica
TAACAACAAAAACAACAACAACAATAACAACAACAACAACAACTACCCTAAATAACAACAACAACAACAACAAACACCCTAAATAACAACAGCAACCTCTATAACAACAACAACAACAACAACAACAACCCTAAACAACAACAAGAACAACAACAACATCAACAACAACCCTAAATAACAACAACAACAACAACAAACACCCTAAATAACAACAACAACAACAATAACAACAACAACAACAACAACAACAACCCTAAACAACAACAACAACAACAACAACAACCACCCTAAACAATAACAACAACAACAACAACAACCCTAAATAACAACAACAACAACAACCCTAAATAAAAACAACAACAACAACAACAATCATAAACAACAACAACAACAACAACAACAATAACAACAACAATAACAACAAAAACAACAACAACAACAACAACAGCAATAACAACAACAACAACGACAACAACAACAACAACCCTAAACTACAACAACAAAAACAACCCTAAATAACCACAAGATTAACAACAACAACAACAATAACCCTAAAAAACAACAACAACCCTAAATAACAACAAGAACAACAACCCTAAACAACAACAACAACAACCCTAAACAACAACAACAACCCAAAACAATAACAACAACAACAATAACAACCCTAAACAACAACAGCAACAACAACAGCAACAACAACAACCCTAAACAACAACAGCAACAACCCCAAACAACAACAACAACAACAACAACAACCCTAAACAACAACAACAACAACCCTAAACAAGAACAACAACAACCCTAAATAACAACAACAACAACAACAACAATAACAACTACCCTAAACAACAACAACAACAACAAAAACAATAACAACAAATACAACAACAACAACAATAACAACAACAACAGCCCTAAACAACAACAACAATAACAACAGCAACAACAATCCTAAACAACAACAACAACAATAACCCTAAATAACAACAACAACAACAACAAAACCAACAACAACAACAACAAAAACAACAACAACAACAACAACACCAACAACAACAACAACAACAACAACAACAACAATAACAACAAAGATAACAACAACAACCCTAAACAACAACAACACCAACAGCCCTAAACAATAACAACAATAACAACAGCAACAACAACCCTAAACAACAACAACAACAATAACCCTAAATAACAACAACAACAACAACAACAACAACAACAACAACAACAACAACAACAACACCAACAACAATAACAACAACAACAACAACAACAACAACAACCCTAAACAACAACAACAACAATAACGCTAAATAACAACAAGAACAAAAAAAAACAACAACAATAACAACAACCACCTAAACAACAATTACAACAACAACAACAATAAGAACAACAACAACAACCCTAAATAACAATAACAACAATAACCCTAAATAACAACAACAACAAAAACCCTAAATAACAACAACAACAATAACAACAACCCTAAATAACAACAAGAACAACAAAAACAACAACAACAACAACAACACCAACAACAAAAACAACAACAACAACAACAACAACAACAACAACAACAACAACCACCCTAAAGAATAACAACAACAACAAGAACAACAACCCTAAATAACAACAACAACAACAACAACAACAACAACACCAACAACAATAACAACAACAACAACAACAACAACAACCCTAAACAATAACAACAACAACAACCATCCTAAAGAATAACAACAACAACATCAACAACAACCCAAAATAGCAACAACAACAACAACAACAATAACAACAACCACAACAACAACCCTAAATAAAAACAACAACAACAACAACAACCCTAAACAACAACAACCCTAAACAACAACAACAACAACAATAACAACAAAAACAACAACAACAATAACAACAACAACAACAACTACCCTAAATAACAACAACAACAACAACAAACACCCTAAATAACAACAGCAACCTCTATAACAACAACAACAACAACAACAACAACCCTAAATAACAACAAGAACAACAACAACATCAACAACAACCCTAAATAACAACAACAACAACAACAAACACCCTAAATAACAACAACAACAACAATAACAACAACAACAACAACAACAACAACCCTAAACAACAACAACAACAACAACAACAACAACAACAATAACAACAACAACAACAACAACCCTAAATAACAACAACAACAACAACCCTAAATAAAAACAACAACAACAACAACAATCATAAACAACAACAACAACAACAACAACAATAACAACAACAATAACAACAAAAACAACAACAACAACAACAACAGCAATAACAACAACAACAACGACAACAACAACAACAACCCTAAACTACAACAACAAAAACAACCCTAAATAACCACAAGATTAACAACAACAACAACAATAACCCTAAAAAACAACAACAACCCTAAATAACAACAAGAACAACAACCCTAAACAACAACAACAACAACCCTAAACAACAACAACAACCCAAAACAATAACAACAACAACAATAACAACCCTAAACAACAACAGCAACAACAACAGCAACAACAACAACCCTAAACAACAAAAGCAACAACCCCAAACAACAACAACAACAACAACAACAACAACCCTAAACAACAACAACAACAACCCTAAACAATAACAACAACAACCCTAAACAACAACAACAACAACAACAACAACCCTAAACAAAAACAACAACAAACCTAAATAAAAACAACAACAACAACAACCCTAAATAAAAACAACAACAACAACCCTAAATAACTACAAGAACAACAACAACAAAAACCCTAAATAACAACAGCAACTCTAAATAACAACAACAACAACAAGAACAACAACAACCCAAAATAACAACAACAACAACAACAATAACAACAATCCTAAACAACAACAACAACAACAACAATAACAACAAAGACAACAACAACAACAACAACAACAATAACAACAAAGACAACAACAACAACAATAACAACAACAACAACCCTAAACAACAACAACAATAACAACAGCAACAACAACCCTAAACAACAACAACAACAATAACCCTAAATAACAACAACAACAACAACAACAACAACCCTAAATAACAACAAGAACAACAACAACATCAACAACAACCCTAAATAACAACAACAACAACAACAAACACCCTAAATAACAACAACAACAACAATAACAACAACAACAACAACAACAACAACCCTAAACAACAACAACAACAACAACAACAACCACCCTAAACAATAACAACAACAACAACAACAACCCTAAATAACAACAACAACAACAACCCTAAATAAAAACAACAACAACAACAACAATCATAAACAACAACAACAACAACAACAACAATAACAACAACAATAACAACAAAAACAACAACAACAACAACAACAGCAATAACAACAACAACAACGACAACAACAACAACAACCCTAAACTACAACAACAAAAACAACCCTAAATAACCACAAGATTAACAACAACAACAACAATAACCCTAAAAAACAACAACAACCCTAAATAACAACAAGAACAACAACCCTAAACAACAACAACAACAACCCTAAACAACAACAACAACCCAAAACAATAACAACAACAACAATAACAACCCTAAACAACAACAGCAACAACAACAGCAACAACAACAACCCTAAACAACAACAGCAACAACCCCAAACAACAACAACAACAACAACAACAACCCTAAACAACAACAACAACAACCCTAAACAATAACAACAACAACCCTAAACAACAACAACAACAACAACAACAACCCTAAACAAAAACAACAACAAACCTAAATAAAAACAACAACAACAACAACCCTAAATAAAAACAACAACAACAACCCTAAATAACTACAAGAACAACAACAACAAAAACCCTAAATAACAACAGCAACTCTAAATAACAACAACAACAACAAGAACAACAACAACCCAAAATAACAACAACAACAACAACAATAACAACAATCCTAAACAACAACAACAACAACAACAATAACAACAAAGACAACAACAACAACAACAACAACAATAACAACAAAGACAACAACAACAACAATAACAACAACAACAACCCTAAACCACAACAACAATAACAACAGCAACAACAACCCTAAACAACAACAACAACAATAACCCTAAATAACAACAACAACAACAACAACAACACCAACAACAATAACAACAACAACAACAACCCTAAACAACAACAACAACAATAACCCTAAATAACAACAAGAACAAAAAAAACAACATCGATAACAACAACCACCTAAACAACAATTACAACAACCACAACAACAACCCTAAATAACAATAACAACAACAACCCTAAATAACAACAACAATAAAAACCCTAAATAACAACAACAACCCTAAATAACAACAATAACAACAACAACAACAACAACCCTAAATAACAACAAGAACAACAAAAACAACAACAACAACAACAACAACAACAACAACAACAACACCACCAACAACAATAACAACAACAACAACAACAAAACAACAACAACAACCCTAAACAACAACAACAACAACAACCCTAAACAACAACAACAACAACAACAACCCTAAATAACAACAACAATAACAACAATAACAACAACCACAACAACAACCCTAAATAAAAACAACAACAACAACAACAACCCTATCCAACAACAACAACAATAACAACAAAAACAACAACAACAACAACAACAACCCTAAATAACAACAACAACAACAACAAAAACCCTAAATAACAACAACAACAACAATCCTAAATAACAACAAGAACAACAACAACAACAACAACAACAACAACAACCCTAAATAACAACAAGAACAACAACAACAACCACAACAACAACCCTAAACAACAAGAACAACAACCCTAAATAGCAACAACAACAACAACAATAACAACAACAACAACAA
>OX359291.1:33271957-33279457 GCA_947179395.2 Pulicaria dysenterica
ACAACAACAACAACAACTACCCTAAATAACAACAACAACAACAAACACCCTAAATAACAACAGCAACCCTGAATAACAACAACAACAACCCTAAATAACAACAAGAACAACAACAACATCAACAACAACCCTAAATAACAACAACAACAACAACAAACACCCTAAATAACAACAACAACAACAATAACAACAACAACAACAACAACAACCCTAAACAACAACAACAACAACAACAACAACCACCCTAAACAATAACAACAACAACAACAACAACCCTAAATAACAACAACAACAACAACCCTAAATAAAAACAACAACAACAACAACAATCCTAAACAACAACAACAACAACAACAACAATAACAACAACAATAACAACAAAAACAACAACAACAACAACAACAGCAATAACAACAACAACAACGACAACAACAACAACAACCCTAAACTACAACAACAAAAACAACCCTAAATAACCACAAGATTAACAACAACAACAACAATAACCCTAAAAAACAACAACAACCCTAAACAACAACAACAACAACCCTAAACAACAACAACAACCCAAAACAATAACAACAACAACAATAACAACCCTAAACAACAACAGCAACAACAACAACCCTAAACAACAACAGCAACAACCCCAAACAACAACAACAACAACAACAACAACCCTAAACAACAACAACAACAACCCTAAACAATAACAACAACAACCCTAAACAACAACAACAACAACAACAACAACCCTAAACAAAAACAACAACAAACCTAAATAAAAACAACAACAACAACAATTCTAAATAAAAACAACAACAACAACCCTAAATAACTACAAGAACAACAACAACAACAACCCTAAATAACAACAGCAACTCTAAATAACAACAACAACAACAAGAACAACAACAACCCTAAATAACAACAACAACAACAACAATAACAACAATCCTAAACAACAACAACAACAACAACAACAACAACAACAATAACAACAAAGACAACAACAACAACAATAACAACAACAACAACCCTAAACAACAACAACAATAACAACAGCAACAACAACCCTAAACAACAACAACAACAATAACCCTAAATAACAACAACAACAACAATAACCCTAAATAACAACAACAACCCTAAATAACATCAAGAACAACAACCTTAAACAACAACAACAACAACCCTAAACAACAACAACAACCCAAAACAATAACAACAACAACAATAACAACCCTAAACAACAACAGCAACAACAACAGCAACAACAACAACCCTAAACAACAACAGCAACAACCCCAAACAACAACAACAACAACAACAACCCTAAACAACAACAACAACAACCCTAAACAATAACAACAACAACCCTAAACAACAACAACAACAACAACAACAACCCTAAACAAAAACAACAACAACCCTAAATAAAAACAACAACAACAACTACCCTAAATAAAAACAACAACAACAACCCTAAATAACTACAAGAACAACAACAACAAAAACCCTATAACAACAGCAACTCTAAATAACAACAACAACAATAACAACAACAACAACCCTAAACAACAACAACAACAACAACAATAACAACAATCCTAAACAACAACAACAACAACAACAACAACAACAACAATAACAACAAAGACAACAACAACAACAATAACAACAACAACAACCCTAAACAACAACAACAATAACAACAGCAACAACAACCCTAAACAACAACAACAATAATAACCCTAAATAACAACAACAACAACAACAACAACAACAACAACAACACCAACAACAATAACAACAACAACAACAACCCTAAACAACAACAACAACAATAACCCTAAATAACAACAAGAACAAAAAAAACAACAACGATAACAACAACCACCTAAACAACAATTACAACAACCACAACAACAACCCTAAATAACAATAACAACAACAACCCTAAATAACAACAACAATAAAAACCCTAAATAACAACAATAACAACAACAACAACAACAACCCTAAATAACAACAAGAACAACAAAAACAACAACAACAACAACAACAACAACAACAACACCAACAACAATAACAACAACAACAACAACAAAACAACAACAACAACCCTAAACAACAACAACAACAACAACCCTAAACAACAACAACAACAACAACCCTAAACAACAACAACAACAACAACAACCCTATCCAACAACAACAACAATAACAACAAAAACAACAACAACAACAACAACAACCCTAAATAACAACAACAACAACAACAACCCTAAATAACAACAACAACAACAATCCTAAATAACAACAAGAACAACAACAACAAGAACAACAACCCTAAATAACAACAAGAACAACAACAACAACCACAACAACAACCCTAAACAACAAGAACAACAACCCTAAATAGCAACAACAACAACAACAATAACAACAACAACAACAACAACAACAACAACCCTATACAACAACAACAACAACAACAACAACAACCACCCTAAACAATAACAACAACAACAACAACAACCCTAAATAACAACAACAACAACCCTAAATAAACACAACAACAACAACAACAATCCTAAACAACAACAACAACAACAACAATAACAACAACAACAAGAAAAACAACAACAACAACAACATCAATAACAACAACAACAACAACAACAACCCTAAACAAAAACAACAACAAACCTAAATAAAAACAACAACAACAACTACCCTAAATAAAAACAACAACAACAACCCTAAATAACTACAAGAACAACAACAACAAAAACCCTATAACAACAGCAACTCTAAATAACAACAACAACAACAAGAACAACAACAACCCTAAATAACAACAACAACAACAACAATAACAACAATCCTAAACAACAACAACAACAACAACAACAACAACAATAACAACAAAGACAACAACAACAACAATAACAACAACAACAACCCTAAACAACAACAACAATAACAACAGCAACAACAACCCTAAACAACAACAACAATAATAACCCAAAATAACAACAACAACAACAACAACAACAACAACAACAACACCAACAACAATAACAACAACAACAACAACCCTAAACAACAACAACAACAATAACCCTAAATAACAACAAGAACAAAAAAAACAACAACGATAACAACAACCACCTAAACAACAATTACAACAACCACAACAACAACCCTAAATAACAATAACAACAACAACCCTAAATAACAACAACAATAAAAACCCTAAATAACAACAACAACCCTAAATAACAACAATAACAACAACAACAACAACAACCCTAAATAACAACAAGAACAACAAAAACAACAACAACAACAACAACAACAACAACAACAACACCAACAACAATAACAACAACAACAACAACAAAACAACAACAACAACCCTAAACAACAACAACAACAACAACCCTAAACAACAACAACAACAACAACCCTAAACAACAACAACAACAACAACAACCCTATCCAACAACAACAACAATAACAACAAAAACAACAACAACAACAACAACAACCCTAAATAACAACAACAACAACAATCCTAAATAACAACAAGAACAACAACAACAACAACAACAACCCTAAATAACAACAAGAACAACAACAACAACCACAACAACAACCCTAAACAACAAGAACAACAACCCTAAATAGCAACAACAACAACAACAATAACAACAACAACAACAACAACAACAACCCTAAACAACAACAACAACAACAACAACAACCACCCTAAACAATAACAACAACAACAACAACAACCCTAAATAACAACAACAACAACCCTAAATAAACACAACAACAACAACAACAATCCTAAACAACAACAACAACAACAACAATAACAACAACAACAAGAAAAACAACAACAACAACAACATCAATAACAACAACAACGACAACAACAACAACAACCCTAACCTACAACAACAAAAACAACCCTAAATAACAACAAGATTAACAACAACAACAACAATAACCCTAAAAAACAACAACAACCCTAAATAACAACAAGAACAACAACCCTAAACAACAACAACAACAACCCTAAACAACAACAACAACCCAAAACAATAACAACAACAACAATAACAACCCTAAACAACAACAGCCACAACAACAACCCTAAATAACAACAACAACAACAACAACAACAACAACAACAACACCAAGTACAATAACAACAACAACAACAACAACAACAACCCTAAACAATAACAACAACAACAACCATCCTAAAGAATAACAACAACAACATCAACAACAACCCTAAATAACAACAACAACAACAACAACAATAACAACAACCACAACAACAACCCTAAATAAAAACAACAACAACAACAACAACCCTAAACAACAACAACAACAACAATAACAACAAAAACAACAACAACAATAACAACAACAACAACAATAACAACAACAACAACTACCCTAAATAACAACAACAACAACAACAATAACAACAATCCTAAACAACAACAACAACAACAACAACAACAACAATAACAACAAAGACAACAACAACAACAATAACAACAACAACAACCCTAAACAACAACAACAATAACAACAGCAACAACAACCCTAAACAACAACAACAATAATAACCCTAAATAACAACAACAACAACAACAACAACAACAACAACAACACCAACAACAATAACAACAACAACAACAACCCTAAACAACAACAACAACAATAACCCTAAATAACAACAAGAACAAAAAAAACAACAACGATAACAACAACCACCTAAACAACAATTACAACAACCACAACAACAACCCTAAATAACAATAACAACAACAACCCTAAATAACAACAACAATAAAAACCCTAAATAACAACAATAACAACAACAACAACAACAACCCTAAATAACAACAAGAACAACAAAAACAACAACAACAACAACAACAACAACAACAACAACACCAACAACAATAACAACAACAACAACAACAAAACAACAACAACAACCCTAAACAACAACAACAACAACAACCCTAAACAACAACAACAACAACAACCCTAAACAACAACAACAACAACAACAACCCTATCCAACAACAACAACAATAACAACAAAAACAACAACAACAACAACAACAACCCTAAATAACAACAACAACAACAAAAACCCTAAATAACAACAACAACAACAATCCTAAATAACAACAAGAACAACAACAACAAGAACAACAACCCTAAATAACAACAAGAACAACAACAACAACCACAACAACAACCCTAAACAACAAGAACAACAACCCTAAATAGCAACAACAACAACAACAATAACAACAACAACAACAACAACAACAACAACCCTATACAACAACAACAACAACAACAACAACCACCCTAAACAATAACAACAACAACAACAACAACCCTAAATAACAACAACAACAACCCTAAATAAACACAACAACAACAACAACAATCCTAAACAACAACAACAACAACAACAATAACAACAACAACAAGAAAAACAACAACAACAACAACATCAATAACAACAACAACAACAACAACAACCCTAAACAAAAACAACAACAAACCTAAATAAAAACAACCACAACAACTACCCTAAATAAAAACAACAACAACAACCCTAAATAACTACAAGAACAACAACAACAAAAACCCTATAACAACAGCAACTCTAAATAACAACAACAACAACAAGAACAACAACAACCCTAAATAACAACAACAACAACAACAATAACAACAATCCTAAACAACAACAACAACAACAACAACAACAACAATAACAACAAAGACAACAACAACAACAATAACAACAACAACAACCCTAAACAACAACAACAATAACAACAGCAACAACAACCCTAAACAACAACAACAATAATAACCCTAAATAACAACAACAACAACAACAACAACAACACCAACAACAATAACAACAACAACAACAACCCTAAACAACAACAACAACAATAACCCTAAATAACAACAAGAACAAAAAAAACAACAACGATAACAACAACCACCTAAACAACAATTACAACAACCACAACAACAACCCTAAATAACAATAACAACAACAACCCTAAATAACAACAACAATAAAAACCCTAAATAACAACAACAACCCTAAATAACAACAATAACAACAACAACAACAACAACCCTAAATAACAACAAGAACAACAAAAACAACAACAACAACAACAACAACAACAACAACAACACCAACAACAATAACAACAACAACAACAACAAAACAACAACAACAACCCTAAACAACAACAACAACAACAACCCTAAACAACAACAACAACAACAACCCTAAACAACAACAACAACAACAACAACCCTATCCAACAACAACAACAATAACAACAAAAACAACAACAACAACAACAACAACCCTAAATAACAACAACTACAACAAAAACCCTAAATAACAACAACAACAACAATCCTAAATAACAACAAGAACAACAACAACAACAACAACAACCCTAAATAACAACAAGAACAACAACAACAACCACAACAACAACCCTAAACAACAAGAACAACAACCCTAAATAGCAACAACAACAACAACAATAACAACAACAACAACAACAACAACAACAACCCTAAACAACAACAACAACAACAACAACAACCACCCTAAACAATAACAACAACAACAACAAAAACCCTAAATAACAACAACAACAACCCTAAATAAACACAACAACAACAACAACAATCCTAAACAACAACAACAACAACAACAATAACAACAACAACAAGAAAAACAACAACCACAACAACATCAATAACAACAACAACGACAACAACAACAACAACCCTAACCTACAACAACAAAAACAACCCTAAATAACAACAAGATTAACAACAACAACAACAATAACCCTAAAAAACAACAACAACCCTAAATAACAACAAGAACAACAACCCTAAACAACAACAACAACAACCCTAAACAACAACAACAACCCAAAACAATAACAACAACAACAATAACAACCCTAAACAACAACAGCCACAACAACAACCCTAAATAACAACAACAACAACAACAACAACAACAACAACAACACCAAGTACAATAACAACAACAACAACAACAACAACAACCCTAAACAATAACAACAACAACAACCATCCTAAAGAATAACAACAACAACATCAACAACAACCCTAAATAACAACAACAACAACAACAACAATAACAACAACCACAACAACAACCCTAAATAAAAACAACAACAACAACAACAACCCTAAACAACAACAACAACAACAATAACAACAACAACAACAACAACAACAACAACAACAACAACAATAACAACAACAACAACAACCCTAAATAACAACAACAACAAAAACAAACACCCTAAATAACAACAGCAACCCTGAATAACAACAACAACAACAACAACCCTAAATAATAAT
>OX359291.1:33289457-33301957 GCA_947179395.2 Pulicaria dysenterica
CAACAACAACCACCCTAAAGAATAACAACAACAACAACAACAACAACCCTAAATAACAACAACAGCAACAACAACAACAACAACAACAACACCAACAACAATAACAACAACAACAACAACAACAACAACCCTAAACAATAACAACAACAACAACCATCCTAAAGAATAACAACAACAACATCAACAACAACCCAAAATAGCAACAACAACAACAACAACAATAACAACAACCACAACAACAACCCTAAATAAAAACAACAACAACAACAACAACCCTTAACAACAACAACCCTAAACAACAACAACAACAACAATAACAACAAAAACAACAACAACAATAACAACAACAACAACAACTACCCTAAATAACAACAACAACAACAACAAACACCCTAAATAACAACAGCAACCTCTATAACAACAACAACAACAACAACAACAACCCTAAATAACAACAAGAACAACAACAACATCAACAACAACCCTAAATAACAACAACAACAACAACAAACACCCTAAATAACAACAACAACAACAATAACAACAACAACAACAACAACAACAACAACCCTAAACAACAACAACAACAACAACAACAACCACCCTAAACAATAACAACAACAACAACAACAACCCTAAATAACAACAACAACAACAACCCTAAATAAAAACAACAACAACAACAACAATCATAAACAACAACAACAACAACAACAACAATAACAACAACAATAACAACAAAAACAACAACAACAACAACAACAGCAATAACAACAACAACAACGACAACAACAACAACAACCCTAAACTACAACAACAAAAACAACCCTAAATAACCACAAGATTAACAACAACAACAACAATAACAACCCTAAACAACAACAGCAACAACAACAGCAACAACAACAACCCTAAACAACAACAGCAACAACCCCAAACAACAACAACAACAACAACAACAACCCTAAACAACAAGAACAACAACCCTAAACAAGAACAACAACAACCCTAAATAACAACAACAACAACAACAACAATAACAACTACCCTAAACAACAACAACAACAACAAAAACAATAACAACAAATACAACAACAACAACAATAACAACAACAACAGCCCTAAACAACAACAACAATAACAACAGCAACAACAATCCTAAACAACAACAACAACAATAACCCTAAATAACAATAACAACAACAACAAAACCAACAACAACAACAACAAAAACAACAACAACAACAACAACACCAACAACAATAACAACAACAACAACAACAACAATAACAACAAAGATAACAACAACAACCCTAAACAACAACAACACCAACAGCCCTAAACAATAACAACAATAACAACAGCAACAACAACCCTAAACAACAACAACAACAATAACCCTAAATAACAACAACAACAACAACAACAACAACAACAACAACAACAACAACACCAACAACAATAACAACAACAACAACAACAACAACAACCCTAAACAACAACAACAACAATAACGCTAAATAACAACAAGAACAAAAAAAAACAACAACAATAACAACAACCACCTAAACAACAATTACAACAACAACAACAATAAGAACAACAACAACAACCCTAAATAACAATAACAACAATAACCCTAAATAACAACAACAACAAAAACCCTAAATAACAACAACAACAATAACAACAACCCTAAATAACAACAAGAACAACAAAAACAACAACAACAACAACAACACCAACAACAAAAACAACAACAACAACAACAACAACAACAACAACCACCCTAAAGAATAACAACAACAACAACAACAACAACCCTAAATAACAACAACAGCAACAACAACAACAACAACAACAACACCAACAACAATAACAACAACAACAACAACAACAACAACAACCCTAAACAATAACAACAACAACAACCATCCTAAAGAATAACAACAACAACATCAACAACAACCCAAAATAGCAACAACAACAACAACAACAATAACAACAACCACAACAACAACCCTAAATAAAAACAACAACAACAACAACAACAACCCTTAACAACAACAACCCTAAACAACAACAACAACAACAATAACAACAAAAACAACAACAACAATAACAACAACAACAACAACTACCCTAAATAACAACAACAACAACAACAACAAACACCCTAAATAACAACAGCAACCTCTATAACAACAACAACAACAACAACAACAACCCTAAATAACAACAAGAACAACAACAACATCAACAACAACCCTAAATAACAACAACAACAACAACAAACACCCTAAATAACAACAACAACAACAATAACAACAACAACAACAACAACAACAACCCTAAACAACAACAACAACAACAACAACCACCACCCTAAACAATAACAACAACAACAACAACAACCCTAAATAACAACAACAACAACAACCCTAAATAAAAACAACAACAACAACAACAATCATAAACAACAACAACAACAACAACAACAATAACAACAACAATAACAACAAAAACAACAACAACAACAACAACAGCAATAACAACAACAACAACGACAACAACAACAACAACCCTAAACTACAACAACAAAAACAACCCTAAATAACCACAAGATTAACAACAACAACAACAATAACCCTAAAAAACAACAACAACCCTAAATAACAACAAGAACAACAACCCTAAACAACAACAACAACAACCCTAAACAACAACAACAACCCAAAACAATAACAACAACAACAATAACAACCCTAAACAACAACAGCAACAACAACAGCAACAACAACAACCCTAAACAACAACAGCAACAACCCCAAACAACAACAACAACAACAACAACAACCCTAAACAACAACAACAACAACCCTAAACAAGAACAACAACAACCCTAAATAACAACAACAACAACAACAACAATAACAACTACCCTAAACAACAACAACAACAACAAAAACAATAACAACAAATACAACAACAACAACAATAACAACAACAACAGCCCTAAACAACAACAACAATAACAACAGCAACAACAATCCTAAACAACAACAACAACAATAACCCTAAATAACAACAACAACAACAACAAAACCAACAACAACAACAACAAAAACAACAACAACAACAACAACACCAACAACAATAACAACAACAACAACAACAACAATAACAACAAAGATAACAACAACAACCCTAAACAACAACAACACCAACAGCCCTAAACAATAACAACAATAACAACAGCAACAACAACCCTAAACAACAACAACAACAATAACCCTAAATAACAACAACAACAACAACAACAACAACAACAACACCAACAACAATAACAACAACAACAACAACCCTAAACAACAACAACAACAATAACGCTAAATAACAACAAGAACAAAAAAAAACAACAACAATAACAACAACCACCTAAACAACAATTACAACAACAACAACAATAAGAACAACAACAACAACCCTAAATAACAATAACAACAATAACCCTAAATAACAACAACAACAAAAACCCTAAATAACAACAACAACAATAACAACAACCCTAAATAACAACAAGAACAACAAAAACAACAACAACAACAACAACACCAACAACAAAAACAACAACAACAACAACAACAACAACAACAACAACAACAACAACAACCACCCTAAAGAATAACAACAACAACAAGAACAACAACCCTAAATAACAACAACATCAACAAAAACAACAACAACAACAACACCAACAACAATAACAACAACAACAACAACAACAACAACCCTAAACAATAACAACAACAACAACCATCCTAAAGAATAACAACAACAACATCAAGAACAACCCAAAATAGCAACAACAACAACAACAACAATAACAACAACCACAACAACAACCCTAAATAAAAACAACAACAACAACAACAACCCTAAACAACAACAACCCTAAACAACAACAACAACAACAATAACAACAAAAACAACAACAACAATAACAACAACAACAACAACTACCCTAAACAACAACAACAACAATAACCCTAAATAACAACAACAACAACAACAACAACAACAACAACACCAACAACAATAACAACAACAACAACAACAACAACAACCCTAAACAACAACAACAACAATAACGCTAAATAACAACAAGAACAAAAAAAAACAACAACAATAACAACAACCACCTAAACAACAATTACAACAACAACAACAATAAGAACAACAACAACAACCCTAAATAACAATAACAACAATAACCCTAAATAACAACAACAACAAAAACCCTAAATAACAACAACAACAATAACAACAACCCTAAATAACAACAAGAACAACAAAAACAACAACAACAACAACAACACCAACAACAAAAACAACAACAACAACAACAACAACAACAACAACAACAACAACAACAACAACCACCCTAAAGAATAACAACAACAACAAGAACAACAACCCTAAATAACAACAACAGCAACAACAACAACAACAACAACAACACCAACAACAATAACAACAACAACAACAACAACAACAACCCTAAACAATAACAACAACAACAACCATCCTAAAGAATAACAACAACAACATCAAGAACAACCCAAAATAGCAACAACAACAACAACAACAATAACAACAACCACAACAACAACCCTAAATAAAAACAACAACAACAACAACAACCCTAAACAACAACAACCCTAAACAACAACAACAACAACAATAACAACAAAAACAACAACAACAATAACAACAACAACAACAACTACCCTAAATAACAACAACAACAACAAACACCCTAAATAACAACAGCAACCTCTATAACAACAACAACAACAACAACAACAACCCTAAATAACAACAAGAACAACAACAACATCAACAACAACCCTAAATAACAACAACAACAACAACAAACACCCTAAATAACAACAACAACAACAATAACAACAACAACAACAACAACAACAACCCTAAACAACAACAACAACAACAACAACAACCACCCTAAACAATAACAACAACAACAACAACAACAACCCTAAATAACAACAACAACAACAACCCTAAATAAAAACAACAACAACAACAACAATCATAAACAACAACAACAACAACAACAACAATAACAACAACAATAACAACAAAAACAACAACAACAACAACAACAGCAATAACAACAACAACAACGACAACAACAACAACAACCCTAAACTACAACAACAAAAACAACCCTAAATAACTACAAGAACAACAACAACAAAAACCCTAAATAACAACAGCAACTCTAAATAACAACAACAACAACAAGAACAACAACAACCCAAAATAACAACAACAACAACAACAATAACAACAATCCTAAACAACAACAACAACAACAACAATAACAACAAAGACAACAACAACAACAACAACAACAATAACAACAAAGACAACAACAACAACAATAACAACAACAACAACCCTAAACAACAACAACAATAACAACAGCAACAACAACCCTAAACAACAACAACAACAATAACCCTAAATAACAACAACAACAACAACAACAACAACCCTAAATAACAACAAGAACAACAACAACAACAACAACAACCCTAAATAACAACAACAACAACAACAACCACCCTAAATAACAACAACAACAACAATAACAACAACAACAACAACAACAACAACCCTAAACAACAACAACAACAACAACAACAACCACCCTAAACAATAACAACAACAACAACAACAACCCTAAATAACAACAACAACAACAACCCTAAATAAAAACAACAACAACAACAACAATCATAAACAACAACAACAACAACAACAACAATAACAACAACAATAACAACAAAAACAACAACAACAACAACAAAAACAACAACAACAACAACAACGACAACAACAACAACAACCCTAAACTACAACAACAAAAACAACCCTAAATAACCACAAGATTAACAACAACAACAACAATAACCCTAAAAAACAACAACAACCCTAAATAACAACAAGAACAACAACCCTAAACAACAACAACAACAACCCTAAACAACAACAACAACCCAAAACAATAACAACAACAACAATAACAACCCTAAACAACAACAACAACAACAACAGCAACAACAACAACCCTAAACAACAACAGCAACAACCCCAAACAACAACAACAACAACAACAACAACCCTAAACAACAACAACAACAACCCTAAACAATAACAACAACAACCCTAAACAACAACAACAACAACAACAACAACCCTAAACAAAAACAACAACAAACCTAAATAAAAACAACAACAACAACAACCCTAAATAAAAACAACAACAACAACCCTAAATAACTACAAGAACAACAACAACAAAAACCCTAAATAACAACAGCAACTCTAAATAACAACAACAACAACAAGAACAACAACAACCCAAAATAACAACAACAACAACAACAATAACAACAATCCTAAACAACAACAACAACAACAACAATAACAACAAAGACAACAACAACAACAACAACAACAATAACAACAAAGACAACAACAACAACAATAACAACAACAACAACCCTAAACAACAACAACAATAACAACAGCAACAACAACCCTAAACAACAACAACAACAATAACCCTAAATAACAACAACAACAACAACAACAACACCAACAACAATAACAACAACAACAACAACCCTAAACAACAACAACAACAATAACCCTAAATAACAACAAGAACAAAAAAAACAACATCGATAACAACAACCACCTAAACAACAATTACAACAACCACAACAACAACCCTAAATAACAATAACAACAACAACCCTAAATAACAACAACAATAAAAACCCTAAATAACAACAACAACCCTAAATAACAACAATTACAACAACAACAACAACAACCCTAAATAACAACAAGAACAACAAAAACAACAACAACAACAACAACAACAACAACAACAACACCACCAACAACAATAACAACAACAACAAAAACAAAACAACAACAACAACCCTAAACAACAACAACAACAACAACCCTAAAAAACAACAACAACAACAACAACCCTAAATAACAACAACAATAACAACAATAACAACAACCACAACAACAACCCTAAATAAAAACAACAACAACAACAACAACCCTATCCAACAACAACAACAATAACAACAAAAACAACAACAACAACAACAACAACCCTAAATAACAACAACAACAACAACAAAAACCCTAAATAACAACAACAACAACAATCCTAAATAACAACAAGAACAACAACAACAACAACAACAACCCTAAATAACAACAAGAACAACAACAACAACCACAACAACAACCCTAAACAACAAGAACAACAACCCTAAATAGCAACAACAACAACAACAATAACAACAACAACAACAACAACAACAACAACCCTAAACAACAACAACAACAACAACAACAACCACCCTAAACAATAACAACAACAACAACAACAACCCTAAATAACAACAACAACAACCCTAAATAAACACAACAACAACAACAACAATCCTAAACAACAACAACAACAACAACAATAACAACAACAACAACAACAAAAACAACAACAACAACAACATCAATAACAACAACAACGACAACAACAACAACAACCCTAACCTACAACAACAAAAACAACCCTAAATAACAACAAGATTAACAACAACAACAACAATAACCCTAAAAAACAACAACAACCCTAAATAACAACAAGAACAACAACCCTAAACAACAACAACAACAACCCTAAACAACAACAACAACCCAAAACAATAACAACAACAACAATAACAACCCTAAACAACAACAGCAACAACAACAACCCTAAATAACAACAACAGCAACAACAACAACAACAATAACAACACCAAGTACAATAACAACAACAACAATAACAACAACAACAACCCTAAACAATAATAACAACAACAACTATCCTAAAGAATAACAACAACAACATCAACAACAACCCTAAATAACAACAACAACAACAACAACAATAACAACAACCACAACAACCCTAAATAAAAACAACAACAACAACAACAACCCTAAACAACAACAACAACAACAATAACAACAAAAACAACAACAACAATAACAACAACAACAACAATAACAACAACAACAACTACCCTAAATAACAACAACAACAAAAACAAACACCCTAAATAACAACAGCAACCCTGAATAACAACAACAACAACAACAACCCTAAATAATAACAACAACAACAACAACCCTAAATAACAACAAGAACAACAACAACAACAACAACAACATCAACAACAACCCTAAATAACAACAACAACAACAACAAACACCCTAAATAACAACAACAACAACAATAACAACAACAACAACAACAACAACAACAACCCTAAACAACAACAACAACAACAACAACAACCACCCTAAACAATAACAACAACAACAACAACAACCCTAAATAACAACAACAACAACAACCCTAAATAAAAACAACAACAACAACAACAATCCTAAACAACAACAACAACAACAACAACAATAACAACAACAACAACAACAACAACAAAAACAACAACAACAACAACAGCAATAACAACTACAACAACCACCACCCTAAACAATAACAACAACAACAACAACAACCCTAAATAACAACAACAACAACAACCCTAAATAAAAACAACAACAACAACAACAATCCTAAACAACAACAACAACAACAACAACAATAACAACAACAACAACAACAAAAACAACAACAACAACAACAGCAATAACAACAACAACAACGACAACAACAACAACAACCCTAAACTACAACAACAAAAACAACCCTAAATAACAACAAGATTAACAACAACAACAACAATAACCCTAAAAAACAACAACAACCCTAAATAACAACAAGAACAACAACCCTAAACAACAACAACAACCCAAAACAATAACAACAACAACAATAACAACCCTAAACAACAACAACAACAACAACAGCAACAACCCCAAACAACAACAACAACAACAACAACCCTAAACAACAACAACAACAACCCTAAACAATAACAACAACAACCCTAAACAACAACAACAACAACAACAACAACCCTAAACAACAACAACAACAAACCTAAATAAAAACAACAACAACAACAACCCTAAATAAAAACAACAACAACAACCCTAAATAACTACAAGAACAACAACAACAAAAACCCTAAATAACAACAGCAACTCTAAATAACAACAACAACAACAACAACAACAACAACCCTAAATAACAACAACAACAACAACAATAACAACAACCCTAAACAACAACAACAACAACAACAACAACAATAACAACAAAGACAACAACAACAATAATAACAACAACAACCCTAAACAACAACAACAATAACAACAGCAACAACAACCCTAAACAACAACAACAACAATAACCCTAAATAACAACAACAACAACAACAACAACAACAACACCAACAACAATAACAACAACAACAACAACAACAATAACAACAAAGATAACAACAACAACCCTAAACAACAACAACACCAACAGCCCTAAACAATAACAACAATAACAACAGCAACAACAACCCTAAACAACAACAACAACAATAACCCTAAATAACAACAACAACAACAACAACAACAACAACAACACCAACAACAATAACAACAACAACAACAACAACAACAACCCTAAACAACAACAACAACAATAACGCTAAATAACAACAAGAACAAAAAAAAACAACAACAATAACAACAACCACCTAAACAACAATTACAACAACAACAACAATAAGAACAACAACAACAACCCTAAATAACAATAACAACAATAACCCTAAATAACAACAACAACAAAAACCCTAAATAACAACAACAACAATAACAACAACCCTAAATAACAACAAGAACAACAAAAACAACAACAACAACAACAACACCAACAACAAAAACAACAACAACAACAACAACAACAACAACAACAACAACAACAACAACCACCCTAAAGAATAACAACAACAACAAGAACAACAACCCTAAATAACAACAACAGCAACAACAACAACAACAACAACAACACCAACAACAATAACAACAACAACAACAACAACAACAACCCTAAACAATAACAACAACAACAACCATCCTAAAGAATAACAACAACAACATCAAGAACAACCCAAAATAGCAACAACAACAACAACAACAATAACAACAACCACAACAACAACCCTAAATAAAAACAACAACAACAACAACAACCCTAAACAACAACAACAACAACAATAACAACAAAAACAACAACAACAATAACAACAACAACAACAACTACCCTAAACAACAACAACAACAATAACCCTAAATAACAACAACAACAACAACAACAACAACAACAACACCAACAACAATAACAACAACAACAACAACAACAACAACCCTAAACAACAACAACAACAATAACGCTAAATAACAACAAGAACAAAAAAAAACAACAACAATAACAACAACCACCTAAACAACAATTACAACAACAACAACAATAAGAACAACAACAACAACCCTAAATAACAATAACAACAATAACCCTAAATAACAACAACAACAAAAACCCTAAATAACAACAACAACAATAACAACAACCCTAAATAACAACAAGAACAACAAAAACAACAACAACAACAACAACACCAACAACAAAAACAACAACAACAACAACAACAACAACAACAACAACAACAACAACAACAACCACCCTAAAGAATAACAACAACAACAAGAACAACAACCCTAAATAACAACAACAGCAACAACAACAACAACAACAACAACACCAACAACAATAACAACAACAACAACAACAACAACAACCCTAAACAATAACAACAACAACAACCATCCTAAAGAATAACAACAACAACATCAAGAACAACCCAAAATAGCAACAACAACAACAACAACAATAACAACAACCACAACAACAACCCTAAATAAAAACAACAACAACAACAACAACCCTAAACAACAACAACCCTAAACAACAACAACAACAACAATAACAACAAAAACAACAACAACAATAACAACAACAACAACAACTACCCTAAATAACAACAACAACAACAACAAACACCCTAAATAACAACAGCAACCTCTATAACAACAACAACAACAACAACAACAACCCTAAATAACAACAAGAACAACAACAACATCAACAACAACCCTAAATAACAACAACAACAACAACAAACACCCTAAATAACAACAACAACAACAATAACAACAACAACAACAACAACAACAACCCTAAACAACAACAACAACAACAACAACAACCACCCTAAACAATAACAACAACAACAACAACAACCCTAAATAACAACAACAACAACAACCCTAAATAAAAACAACAACAACAACAACAATCATAAACAACAACAACAACAACAACAACAATAACAACAACAATAACAACAAAAACAACAACAACAACAACAACAGCAATAACAACAACAACAACGACAACAACAACAACAACCCTAAACTACAACAACAAAAACAACCCTAAATAACTACAAGAACAACAACAACAAAAACCCTAAATAACAACAGCAACTCTAAATAACAACAACAACAACAAGAACAACAACAACCCAAAATAACAACAACAACAACAACAATAACAACAATCCTAAACAACAACAACAACAACAACAATAACAACAAAGACAACAACAACAACAACAACAACAATAACAACAAAGACAACAACAACAACAATAACAACAACAACAACCCTAAACAACAACAACAATAACAACAGCAACAACAACCCTAAACAACAACAACAACAATAACCCTAAATAACAACAACAACAACAACAACAACAACCCTAAATAACAACAAGAACAACAACAACAACAACAACAACCCTAAATAACAACAACAACAACAACAAACACCCTAAATAACAACAACAACAACAATAACAACAACAACAACAACAACAACAACCCTAAACAACAACAACAACAACAACAACAACCACCCTAAACAATAACAACAACAACAACAACAACCCTAAATAACAACAACAACAACAACCCTAAATAAAAACAACAACAACAACAACAATCATAAACAACAACAACAACAACAACAACAATAACAACAACAATAACAACAAAAATAACAACAACAACAACAAAAACAACAACAACAACAAAAAAAAACAACGAAAACAACAACAACAACCCTAAACTACAACAACAAAAACAACCCTAAATAACCACAAGATTAACAACAACAACAACAATAACCCTAAAAAACAACAACAACCCTAAATAACAACAAGAACAACAACCCTAAACAACAACAACAACCCAAAACAATAACAACAACAACAATAACAACCCTAAACAACAACAGCAACAAC
>OX359291.1:33314457-33326957 GCA_947179395.2 Pulicaria dysenterica
ACAACAACAAACCTAAATAAAAACAACAACAACAACAACCCTAAATAACTACAAGAACAACAACAACAAAAACCCTAAATAACAACAGCAACTCTAAATAACAACAACAACAACAAGAACAACAACAACCCTAAATAACAACAACAACAACAACAATAACAACAACCCTAAACAACAACAACAACAACAACAACAATAACAACAAAGACAACAACAACAATAACAACAACAACCCTAAACAACAACAACAATAACAACAGCAACAACAACCCTAAACAACAACAACAACAATAACCCTAAATAACAACAACAACAACAACAACAACAACAACACCAACAACAATAACAACAACAACAACAACAACAACAACCCTAAACAACAACAACAACAATAACCCTAAATAACAACAAGAACAAAAAAAACAACAACAATAACAAAAACCACCTAAACAACAATTACAACAACAACAACAACAACCCTAAATAACAATAACAACAACAACCCTAAATAACAACAACAATAAAAACCCTAAATAACAACAATAACAACAACAACAACAACAACAACCCTAAATAACAACAAGAACAACAAAAACAACAACAACAACAACAACAACAACAACAACACCAACAACAACAACAACAACAACAAAACAACAACAACAACCCTAAACAACAACAACAACAACAACCCTAAACAACAACAACAACAACCCTAAATAACAACAACAATAACAACAATAACAACAACCACAACAACCCTAAATAAAAACAACAACAACAACAACAACCCTATCCAACAACAACAACAATAACAACAAAAACAACAACAACAACAACAACAACCCTAAATAACAACAAGAACAACAACAACAACCACAACAACAACCCTAAACAACAAGAACAACAACCCTAAATAGCAACAACAACAACAACAATAACAACAACAACAACAACAACAACAACAACCCTAAACAACAACAACAACAACAACAACAACCACCCTAAACAATAACAACAACAACAACAACAACCCTAAATAACAACAACAACAACCCTAAATAAACACAACAACAACAACAACAATCCTAAACAACAACAACAATAACAACAATAACAACAACAACAACAACAAAAACAACAACAACAACAACAGCAATAACAACAACAACGACAACAACAACTACAACCCTAAACTACAACAACAAAAACAACCCTAAATAACAACAAGATTAACAACAACAACAACAATAACCCTAAAAAACAACAACAACCCTAAATAACAACAAGAACAACAACCCTAAACAACAACAACAACAACCCTAAACAATAACAACAACCCAAAACAATAACAACAACAACAATAACAACCCTAAACAACAACAGCAACAACAACAACCCTAAATAACAACAACAGCAACAACAACAACAACAACAACAACAACACCAACAACAATAACAACAACAACAACAACAACAACAACAACCCTAAACAATAACAACAACAACAACCATCCTAAAGAATAACAACAACAACATCAACAACAACCCTAAATAACAACAACAACAACAACAACAATAACAACAACCACAACAACAACCCTAAATAAAAACAACAACAAGAACAACAACCCTAAACAACAACAACCCTAAACAACAACAACAACAACAATAACAACAAAAACAACAACAACAATAACAACAACAACAACTACCCTAAATAACAACAACAACAAAAACAAACACCCTAAATAACAACAGCAACCCTGAATAACAACAACAACAACAACCCTAAATAATAACAACAACAACAACAACCCTAAATAACAACAAGAACAACAACAACAACAACATCAACAACAACCCTAAATAACAACAACAACAACAACAAACACCCTAAATAACAACAACAACAACAATAACAACAACAACAACAACCCTAAACAACAACAACAACAACAACAACCACCCTAAACAATAACAACAACAACAACAACCCTAAATAAAAACAACAACAACAACAACAATCCTAAACAACAACAACAACAACAACAACAATAACAACAACAACAACAACAAAAACAACAACAACAACAACAGCAATAACAACAACAACAACGACAACAACAACAACAACCCTAAACTACAACAACAAAAACAACCCTAAATAACAACAAGATTAACAACAACAACAACAATAACAATAAACAACAACAACAACCCTAAATAACAACAAGAACAACAACCCTAAACAACAACAACAACCCAAAACAATAACAACAACAACAATAACAACCCTAAACAACAACAGCAACAACAACAACCCTAAACAACAACAACAACAACAACAACAACCCTAAATAGCAACAACAACAACAATAACAACCCTAAACTACAACAACAACAACAACAACAATAACAACAACAACCCTAAATAACAACAACAACAAACAACAACAACAACCCTAAATAACAACAATAACAACAACAACAACAACAACAACAACTGCTACTACAACAACAACAACAACAACAATAACAACAACAACAACAACAACCCTAAACAACAACAACAACAACAACCACCCTAAACAATAACTACAACAACAACAACAACCCTAAATAACAACAACAACAACAACCCTAAATAAAAACAACAACAACAACAACAATCCTAAACAACAACAACAACAACAACAACAATAACATCAACAACAACAACAACAAAAACAACAACAACAACAACAGCAATAACAACAACAATGACGACAACAACAACAACCCTAAACTACAACAACAAAAACAACCCTAAATAACAACAATATTAACAACAACAACAACAATAACCCTAAAAAACAACAACAACTACAACAACAACAACCCTAAATAACAACAAGAACATCAACCCTAAACAACAACAACAACAACAACCCTAAACAACAACAACAACCCAAAACAATAACAACAACAACAATAACAACCCTAAACAACAACAGCAACAACAACAACCCTAAACAACAACAGCAACAACCCCAAACAACAACAACAACAACAACAACCCTAAATAACATCAACAACAACCCTAAACAACAACAACAACAACCCTAAACAATAACAACAACAACCCTAAACAACAACAACAACAACGACAACCCTAAACAACAACAACAACAAACCTAAATAAAAACAACAACAACAACAACCCTAAATAAAAATAACAACAACAACCCTAAATAACTACAAGAACAACAACAACAAAAACCCTAAATAACAACAGCAACTCTAAATAACAACAACAACAACAAGAACAACAACAACCCTAAATAACAACAACAACAACAACAATAACAACAACCCTAAACAACAACAACAACAACAACAACAATAACAACAAAGACAACAACAACAACAATAACAACAACAACAACCCTAAACAACAACAACAATAACAACAGCAACAACAACCCTAAACAACAACAACAACAATTACCCTAAATAACAACAACAACAAAAACAACAACAACACCAACAACAATAACAACAACAACAACAACAACAACAACCCTAAACAACAACAACAACAATAACCCTAAATAACAACAAGAACAAAAAAAACATCAACAATAACAACAACCACCTAAACAACAATTACAACAACAACAACAACAACCCTAAATAACAACAACAACAACAACCCTAAATAACAACAACAATAAAAACCCTAAATAACAACAACAACAACAACAACAACTACCCTAAATAACAACAACAACAAAAACAAACACCCTAAATAACAACAGCAACCCTGAATAACAACAACAACAACAACCCTAAATAATAACAACAACAACAACAACCCTAAATAACAACAACAACAACAACAACAACAACATCAACAACAACCCTAAATAACAACAACAACAACAACAAAAACCCTAAATAACAACAACAACAACAATAACAACAACAACAACAACCCTAAACAACAACAACAACAACAACAACCACCCTAAACAATAACAACAACAACAACAACCCTAAATAAAAACAACAACAACAACAACAATCCTAAACAACAACAACAACAACAACAACAATAACAACAACAACAACAACAAAAACAACAACAACAACAACAACAATAACAACAACAACAACGACAACAACAACAACAACCCTAAACTACAACAACAAAAACAACCCTAAATAACAACAAGATTAACAACAACAACAACAATAACAACAAAAAACAACAACAACCCTAAATAACAACAAGAACAACAACCCTAAACAACAACAACAACCCAAAACAATAACAACAACAACAATAACAACCCTAAACAACAACAGCAACAACAACAACCCTAAACAACAACAACAACAACAACAACAACCCTAAATAGCAACAACAACAACAATAACAACCCTAAACTACAACAACAACAACAACAACAATAACAACAACAACCCTAAATAACAACAACAACAAACAACAACAACAACCCTAAATAACAACAATAACAACAACAACAACAACAACAACAACTGCTACTACAACAACAACAACAACAACAATAACAACAACAACAACAACAACCCTAAACAACAACAACAACAACAACCACCCTAAACAATAACTACAACAACAACAACAACCCTAAATAACAACAACAACAACAACCCTAAATAAAAACAACAACAACAACAACAATCCTAAACAACAACAAGAACAACAACAACAATAACATCAACAACAACAACAACAAAAACAACAACAACAACAACAGCAATAACAACAACAATGACGACAACAACAACAACCCTAAACTACAACAACAAAAACAACCCTAAATAACAACAATATTAACAACAACAACAACAATAACCCTAAAAAACAACAACAACTACAACAACAACAACCCTAAATAACAACAAGAACATCAACCCTAAACAACAACAACAACAACAACCCTAAACAACAACAACAACCCAAAACAATAACAACAACAACAATAACAACCCTAAACAACAACAGCAACAACAACAACCCTAAACAACAACAGCAACAACCCCAAACAACAACAACAACAACAACAACCCTAAATAACATCAACAACAACCCTAAACAACAACAACAACAACCCTAAACAACAACAACAACAACCCTAAACAACAACAACAACAACAACAACCCTAAACAACAACAACAACAAACCTAAATAAAAACAACAACAACAACAACCCTAAATAAAAATAACAACAACAACCCTAATTAACAACAAGAACAACAACAACAAAAACCCTAAATAACAACAGCAACTCTAAATAACAACAACAACAACAACAACAACAACAACCCTAAATAACAACAACAACAACAACAATAACAACAACCCTAAACAACAACAACAACAACAACAACAATAACAACAAAGACAACAACAACAACAATAACAACAACAACAACCCTAAACAACAACAACAATAACAACAGCAACAACAACCCTAAACAACAACAACAACAATTACCCTAAATAACAACAACAACAAAAACAACAACAACACCAACAACAATAACAACAACAACAACAACAACAACAACCCTAAACAACAACAACAACAATAACCCTAAATAACAACAAGAACAAAAAAAACATCAACAATAAAAACAACCACCTAAACAACAATTACAACAACAACAACAACAACCCTAAATAACAATAACAACAACAACCCTAAATAACAACAACAATAAAAACCCTAAATAACAACAATAACAACAACAACAACTACCCTAAATAACAACAACAACAAAAACAAACACCCTAAATAACAACAGCAACCCTGAATAACAACAACAACAACAACCCTAAATAATAACAACAACAACAACAACCCTAAATAACAACAAGAACAACAACAACAACAACATCAACAACAACCCTAAATAACAACAACAACAACAACAAACACCCTAAATAACAACAACAACAACAATAACAACAACAACAACAACCCTAAACAACAACAACAACAACAACAACCACCCTAAACAATAACAACAACAACAACCCTAAATAAAAACAACAACAACAACAACAATCCTAAACAACAACAACAACAACAACAACAATAACAACAACAACAACAACAAAAACAACAACAACAACAACAGCAATAACAACAACAACAACGACAACAACAACAACAACCCTAAACTACAACAACAAAAACAACCCTAAATAACAACAAGATTAACAACAACAACAACAATAACAATAAAAAACAACAACAACCCTAAATAACAACAAGAACAACAACCCTAAACAACAACAACAACCCAAAACAATAACAACAACAACAATAACAACCCTAAACAACAACAGCAACAACAACAACCCTAAACAACAACAACAACAACAACAACAACAACCCTAAATAGCAACAACAACAACAATAACAACCCTAAACAACAACAACAACAACAACAACAATAACAACAACAACCCTAAATAACAACAACAACAAACAACAACAACAACCCTAAATAACAACAATAACAACAACAACAACAACAACAACAACTGCTACTACAACAACAACAACAACAACAATAACAACAACAACAACAACAACCCTAAACAACAACAACAACAACAACCACCCTAAACAATAACTACAACAACAACAACAACCCTAAATAACAACAACAACAACAACCCTAAATAAAAACAACAACAACAACAACAATCCTAAACAACAACAACAACAACAACAACAATAACATCAACAACAACAACAACAAAAACAACAACAAAAACAACAGCAATAACAACAACAATGACGACAACAACAACAACCCTAAACTACAACAACAAAAACAACCCTAAATAACAACAATATTAACAACAACAACAACAATAACCCTAAAAAACAACAACAACTACAACAACAACAACCCTAAATAACAACAAGAACATCAACCCTAAACAACAACAACAACAACAACCCTAAACAACAACAACAACCCAAAACAATAACAACAACAACAATAACAACCCTAAACAACAACAGCAACAACAACAACCCTAAACAACAACAACAACAACCCCAAACAACAACAACAACAACAACAACCCTAAACAACATCAACAACAACCCTAAACAACAACAACAACAACCCTAAACAATAACAACAACAACCCTAAACAACAACAACAACAACGACAACCCTAAACAACAACAACAACAACCCTAAATAAAAACAACAACAACAACAACCCTAAATAAAAATAACAACAACAACCCTAAATAACTACAAGAACAACAACAACAAAAACCCTAAATAACAACAGCAACTCTAAATAACAACAACAACAACAAGAACAACAACAACCCTAAATAACAACAACAACAACAACAATAACAACAACCCTAAACAACAACAACAACAACAACAACAATAACAACAAAGACAACAACAACAACAATAACAACAACAACAACCCTAAACAACAACAACAATAACAACAGCAACAACAACCCTAAACAACAACAACAACAATTACCCTAAATAACAACAACAACAAAAACAACAACAACACCAACAACAATAACAACAACAACAACAACAACAACAACCCTAAACAACAACAACAACAATAACCCTAAATAACAACAAGAACAAAAAAAACATCAACAATAACAACAACCACCTAAACAACAATTACAACAACAACAACAACAACCCTAAATAACAATAACAACAACAACCCTAAATAACAACAACAATAAAAACCCTAAATAACAACAATAACAACAACAACAACTACCCTAAATAACAACAACAACAAAAACAAACACCCTAAATAACAACAGCAACCCTGAATAACAACAACAACAACAACCCTAAATAATAACAACAACAACAACAACCCTAAATAACAACAAGAACAACAACAACAACAACAACAACAACAACCCTAAATAACAACAACAACAACAACAAACACCCTAAATAACAACAACAACAACAATAACAACAACAACAACAACCCTAAACAACAACAACAACAACAACAACCACCCTAAACAATAACAACAACAACAACAACCCTAAATAAAAACAACAACAACAACAACAATCCTAAACAACAACAACAACAACAACAACAATAACAACAACAACAACAACAAAAACAACAACAACAACAACAGCAATAACAACAACAACAACGACAACAACAACAACAACCCTAAACTACAACAACAAAAACAACCCTAAATAACAACAAGATTAACAACAACAACAACAATAACAATAAAAAACAATAACAACCCTAAATAACAACAAGAACAACAACCCTAAACAACAACAACAACCCAAAACAATAACAACAACAACAATAACAACCCTAAACAACAACAGCAACAACAACAACCCTAAACAACAACAACAACAACAACAACAACAACCCTAAATAACAACAACAACAACAATAACAACCCTAAACTACAACAACAACAACAACAACAATAACAACAACAACCCTAAATAACAACAACAACAAACAACAACAACAACCCTAAATAACAACAATAACAACAACAACAACAACAACAACAACTGCTACTACAACAACAACAACAACAACAATAACAACAACAACAACAACAACCCTAAACAACAACAACAACAACAACCACCCTAAACAATAACTACAACAACAACAACAACCCTAAATAACAACAACAACAACAACCCTAAATAACAACAACAACAACAACAACAATCCTAAACAACAACAACAACAACAACAACAATAACATCAACAACAACAACAACAAAAACAACAACAACAACAACAGCAATAACAACAACAATGACGACAACAACAACAACCCTAAACTACAACAACAAAAACAACCCTAAATAACAACAATATTAACAACAACAACAACAATAACCCTAAAAAACAACAACAACAACAACAACAACAACCCTAAATAAAAACAAGAACATCAACCCTAAACAACAACAACAACAACAACCCTAAACAACAACAACAACCCAAAACAATAACAACAACAACAATAACAACCCTAAACAACAACAGCAACAACAACAACCCTAAACAACAACAGCAACAACCCCAAACAACAACAACAACAACAACAACCCTAAACAACATCAACAACAACCCTAAACAACAACAACAACAACCCTAAACAATAACAACAACAACCCTAAACAACAACAACAACAACGACAACCCTAAACAACAACAACAACAAACCTAAATAAAAACAACAACAACAACAACCCTAAATAAAAATAACAACAACAACCCTAAATAACTACAAGAACAACAACAACAAAAACCCTAAATAACAACAGCAACTCTAAATAACAACAACAACAACAACAACAACAACAACAACAACAACAACAACAACAATAACAACAACCCTAAACAACAACAACAACAACAACAACAATAACAACAAAGACAACAACAACAACAATAACAACAACAACAACCCTAAACAACAACAACAATAACAACAGCAACAACAACCCTAAACAACAACAACAACAATTACCCTAAATAACAACAACAACAAAAACAACAACAACAACAACAACAATAACAACAACAACAACAACAACAACAACCCTAAACAACAACAACAACAATAACCCTAAATAACAACAAGAACAAAAAAAACATCAACAATAACAACAACCACCTAAACAACAATTACAACAACAACAACAACAACCCTAAATAACAATAACAACAACAACCCTAAATAACAACAACAATAAAAACCCTAAATAACAACAACAACAACAACAACAACAACAACCCTAAATAACAACAAGAACAACAACAACAACAACAACAACAACAACAACAACAACAACACCAACAACAATAACAACAACAACAACAAACCTAAACAACAACAACAACAACAACAACAACAACAACCCTAAATAACAACAACAATAACAACAATAACAACAACCACAACAACAACCCTAAATAAAAACAACAACAACAACAACAACCCTATCCAACAACAACAACAATAACAACAAAAACAACAACAACACCAACAACAACAACACCAACAACAATAACAACAACAACAACAACCCTAAACAACAAAAACAACAACCCTAAACAACAACAACAACAACAACCCTAAACAACAACAACAATAACAACAATAACAACAACCACAACAACAACCCTAAATAAAAACAACAACAACAACAACAACCCTATCCAACAACAACAACAATAACAACAACCACCTAAACAACAATTACAACAACAACAACAACAACCCTAAATAACAACAACAATAAAAACCCTAAATAACAACAATAACAACAACAACAACTACCCTAAATAACAACAACAACAAAAACAAACACCCTAAATAACAACAGCAACCCTGAATAACAACAACAACAACAACCCTAAATAATAACAACAACAACAACAACCCTAAATAACAACAACAACAACAACAACAACAACATCAACAACAACCCTAAATAACAACAACAACAACAACAAACACCCTAAATAACAACAACAACAACAATAACAACAACAACAACAACCCTAAACAACAACAACAACAACAACAACCACCCTAAACAATAACAACAACAACAACAACCCTAAATAAAAACAACAACAACAACAACAATCCTAAACAACAACAACAACAACAACAACAATAACAACAACAACAACAACAAAAACAACAACAACAACAACAACAATAACAACAACAACAACGACAACAACAACAACAACCCTAAACTACAACAACAAAAACAACCCTAAATAACAACAAGATTAACAACAACAACAACAATAACAATAAAAAACAACAACAACCCTAAATAACAACAAGAACAACAACCCTAAACAACAACAACAACCCAAAACAATAACAACAACAACAATAACAACCCTAAACAACAACAGCAACAACAACAACCCTAAACAACAACAACAACAACAACAACAACAACCCTAAATAGCAACAACAACAACAATAACAACCCTAAACTACAACAACAACAACAACAACAATAACAACAACAACCCTAAATAACAACAACAACAAACAACAACAACAACCCTAAATAACAACAATAACAACAACAACAACAACAACAACAACTGCTACTACAACAACAACAACAACAACAATAACAACAACAACAACAACAACCCTAAACAACAACAACAACAACAACCACCCTAAACAATAACTACAACAACAACAACAACCCTAAATAACAACAACAACAACAACCCTAAATAAAAACAACAACAACAACAACAACCCTAAACAACAACAACAACAACAACAACAATAACATCAACAACAACAACAACAAAAACAACAACAACAACAACAGCAATAACAACAACAATGACGACAACAACAACAACCCTAAACTACAACAACAAAAACAACCCTAAATAACAACAATATTAACAACAACAACAACAATAACCCTAAAAAACAACAACAACTACAACAACAACAACCCTAAATAACAACAAGAACATCAACCCTAAACAACAACAACAACAACAACCCTAAACAACAACAACAACCCTAAACAACAACAACAACAACAATAACAACCCTAAACAACAACAGCAACAACAACAACCCTAAACAACAACAGCAACAACCCCAAACAACAACAACAACAACAACAACCCTAAACAACATCAACAACAACCCTAAACAACAACAACAACAACCCTAAACAACAACAACAACAACCCTAAACAACAACAACAACAACGACAACCCTAAACAACAACAACAACAACCCTAAATAAAAACAACAACAACAACAACCCTAAATAAAAATAACAACAACAACCCTAATTAACAACAAGAACAACAACAACAAAAACCCTAAATAACAACAGCAACTCTAAATAACAACAACAACAACAACAACAACAACAACCCTAAATAACAACAACAACAACAACAATAACAACAACCCTAAACAACAACAACAACAACAACAACAATAACAACAAAGACAACAACAACAACAATAACAACAACAACAACCCTAAACAACAACAACAATAACAACAGCAACAACAACCCTAAACAACAACAACAACAATTACCCTAAATAACAACAACAACAAAAACAACAACAACAACAACAACAATAACAACAACAACAACAACAACAACAACCCTAAACAACAACAACAACAATAACCCTAAATAACAACAAGAACAAAAAAAACATCAACAATAACAACAACCACCTAAACAACAATTACAACAACAACAACAACAACCCTAAATAACAATAACAACAACAACCCTAAATAACAACAACAATAAAAACCCTAAATAACAACAATAACAACAACAACAACAACAACCCTAAATAACAACAAGAACAACAACAACAACAACAACAA
>OX359291.1:33339457-33349457 GCA_947179395.2 Pulicaria dysenterica
ACAACAACAACAATAACAACAAAGACAACAACAACAACAATAACAACAACAACAACCCTAAACAACAACAACAATAACAACAGCAACAACAACCCTAAACAACAACAACAACAATAACCCTAAATAACAACAACAACAGCAACAACAACAACAACACCAACAACAATAACAACAACAACAACAACAACCCTAAACAACAACAACAACAACAATAACCCTAAATAACAACAAGAACAAAAAAAACAACAACAATAACAACAACCACCTAAACAACAATTACAACAACAACAACAATAACAACAACCACCTAAACAACAATTACAACAACAACAACAACAACCCTAAATAACAATAACAACAACAACCCTAAATAACAACAACAATAAAAACCCTAAATAACAACAACAACCCTAAATAACAACAATAACAACAACAACAACAACAACCCTAAATAACAACAAGAACAACAAAAACAACAACAACAACAACAACAACAACAACAACACCAACAACAATAACAACAACAACAACAACAAAACAACAACAACAACCCTAAACAACAACAACAACAACAACCCTAAACAACAACAACAACAACAACAACAACCCTAAATAACAACAACAATAACAACAATAACAACAACAACCCTAAATAAAAACAACAACAACAACAACAACCCTATCCAACAACAACAACAACAACAACCCTAAATAACAACAACAACAACAACAAAAACCCTAAATAACAACAACAACAACAATCCTAAATAACAACAAGAACAACAACAACAACAACAACAACCCTAAATAACAACAAGAACAACAATAACAACCACAACAACAACCTTAAACAACAAGAACAACAACCCTAAATAGCAACAACAACAACAACAACAACTGCTACTACAACAACAACAACAACAACAATAACAACAACCCTAAATAATAACAACAACAACAACAACCCTAAATAACAACAAGAACAACAACAACAACAACAACAACAACAACAACAACATCAACAACAACCCTAAATAACAACAACAACAACAACCCTAAACAACAACAACAACAACAACCACCCTAAACAATAACAACAACAACAACAACAACCCTAAATAACAACAACAACAACAACCCTAAATAAAAACAACAACAACAACAACAATCCTAAACAACAACAACAACAACAACAATAACATCAACAACAACAACAACAAAAACAACAACAACAAAAACAGCAATAACAACAACAACAACGACAACAACAACAACCCTAAACAACAACAACAACAACAACCACCCTAAACAATAACAACAACAACAATAACAACCCTAAATAACAACAACAACAACAACCCTAAATAAAAACAACAACAACAACAACAATCCTAAACAACAACAACAACAACAACAACAATAACAACAACAACAACAACAAAAACAACAACAACAACAACAGCAATAACAACAACAACAACGAAAACAACAACAACAACCCTAAACTACAACAACAAAAACAACCCTAAATAACAACAAGATTAACAACAACAACAACAATAACCGTAAAAAACAACAACAACCCTAAATAACAACAAGAACAACAACCCTAAACAACAACAACAACAACCCTAAACAACAACAACAACCCAAAACAATAACAACAACAACAATAACAACCCTAAACAACAACAGCAACAACAACAACCCTAAACAACAACAACAACAACAACCCTAAATAGCAACAACAACAACAATAACAACAACCCTAAACAACAACAACAACAACAACAACAACAAAAATAACAACAACAACCCTAAATAACAACAACAACAAACAACAACAACAACCCTAAATAACAACAATAACAACAACAACAACAACAACAACAACTGCTACTACAACAACAACAACAACAACAATAACAACAACAACAACAACAACAACCCTAAACAACAACAACAACAACAACCACCCTAAACAATAACAACAACAACAACAACAACCCTAAATAACAACAACAACAACAACCCTAAATAAAAACAACAACAACAACAATCCTAAACAACAACAACAACAACAATAACATCAACAACAACAACAACAAAAACAACAACAACAACAATAGCAATAACAACAACAACAACGACAACAACAACAACCCTAAACAACAACAACAAAAACAACCCTAAATAACAACAAGATTAACAACAACAACAACAATAACCCTAAAAAACAACAACAACTACAACAACAACAACCCTAAATAACAACAAGAACAACAACCCTAAACAACAACAACAACAACCCTAAACAACAACAACAACCCAAAACAATAACAACAACAACAATAACAACCCTAAACAACAACAGCACCAACAACAGCAACAACAACAACCCTAAACAACAACAGCAACAACCCCAAACAACAACAACAACAACAAAAACCCTAAACAACAACAACAACAACCCTAAACAACAACAACAACAACCCTAAACAATAACAACAACAACCCTAAACAACAACAACAACAACCCTAAACAATAACAACAACAACCCTAAACAACAACAACAACAACAACAACAACCCTAAACAACAACAACAACAAACCTAAATAAAAACAACAACAACAACAACCCTAAATAAAAACAACAACAACAACCCTAAATAACTACACGAACAACAACAACAAAAACCCTAAATAACAACAGCAACTCTAAATAACAACAACAACAACAAGAACAACAACAACCCTAAATAACAACAACAACAACAATAACAACAACCCTAAACAACAACAACAACAACAACAACAACAACAACAACAACAACAACAATAACAACAAAGACAACAACAACAACAATAACAACAACAACAACCCTAAACAACAACAACAATAACAACAGCAACAACAACCCTAAACAACAACAACAACAATAACCCTAAATAACAACAACAACAGCAACAACAACAACAACACCAACAACAATAACAACAACAACAACAACAACCCTAAACAACAACAACAACAACAATAACCCTAAATAACAACAAGAACAAAAAAAACAACAACAATAACAACAACCACCTAAACAACAATTACAACAACAACAACAATAACAACAACCACCTAAACAACAATTACAACAACAACAACAACAACCCTAAATAACAACAACAACAACAACCCTAAATAACAACAACAATAAAAACCCTAAATAACAACAACAACCCTAAATAACAACAATAACAACAACAACAACAACAACCCTAAATAACAACAAGAACAACAAAAACAACAACAACAACAACAACAACAACAACACCAACAACAATAACAACAACAACAACAACAAAACAACAACAACAACCCTAAACAACAACAACAACAACAACCCTAAACAACAACAACAACAACAACAACAACCCTAAATAACAACAACAATAACAACAATAACAACAACAACCCTAAATAAAAACAACAACAACAACAACAACCCTATCCAACAACAACAACAATAACAACAAAAACAACAACAACAACAACAACAACCCTAAATAACAACAACAACAACAACAAAAACCCTAAATAACAACAACAACAACAATCCTAAATAACAACAAGAACAACAACAACAACAACAACAACAACCCTAAATAACAACAAGAACAACAATAACAACCACAACAACAACCTTAAACAACAAGAACAACAACCCTAAATAGCAACAACAACAACAACAACAACTGCTACTACAACAACAACAACAACAACAATAACAACAACCCTAAATAATAACAACAACAACAACAACCCTAAATAACAACAAGAACAACAACAACAACAACAACAACAACAACAACATCAACAACAACCCTAAATAACAACAACAACAACAACAAACACCCTAAATAACAACAACAACAACAATAACAACAACAACAACAACAACAACAACAACCCTAAACAACAACAACAACAACAACCACCCTAAACAATAACAACAACAACAACAACAACCCTAAATAACAACAAGAACAACAAAAACAACAACAACAACAACAACACCAACAACAATAACAACAAAAACAACAACAACAACAACAACAACAACAATAACAACAACAACCACTCTAAAGAATAACAACAACAACAACAACAACAACCCTAAATAACAACAACAGCAACAACAACAACAACAATAACACCAACAACAATAACAACAACAACAACAACAACAACAACAACAACCCTAAACAACAACAACAACAACAACAACCCTAAACAACAACAACAACAACAACCACCCTAAACAATAACAACAACAACAATAACAACCCTAAATAACAACAACAACAACAACCCTAAATAAAAACAACAACAACAACAACAATCCTAAACAACAACAACAACAACAACAACAATAACAACAACAACAACAACAAAAACAACAACAACAACAACAGCAATAACAACAACAACAACGAAAACAACAACAACAACCCTAAACTACAACAACAAAAACAACCCTAAATAACAACAAGATTAACAACAACAACAACAATAACCCTAAAAAACAACAACAACCCTAAATAACAACAAGAACAACAACCCTAAACAACAACAACAACAACCCTAAACAACAACAACAACCCAAAACAATAACAACAACAACAATAACAACCCTAAACAACAACAGCAACAACAACAACCCTAAACAACAACAACAACAACCCTAAATAGCAACAACAACAACAATAACAACATCCCTAAACAACAACAACAACAACAACAACAACAAAAATAACAACAACAACCCTAAATAACAACAACAACAAACAACAACAACAACCCTAAATAACAACAATAACAACAACAACAACAACAACAACAACTGCTACTACAACAACAACAACAACAACAATAACAACAACAACAACAACAACAACCCTAAACAACAACAACAACAACAACCACCCTAAACAATAACAACAACAACAACAACAACCCTAAATAACAACAACAACAACAACCCTAAATAAAAACAACAACAACAACAACCCTAAACAACAACAACAACAACAATAACATCAACAACAACAACAACAAAAACAACAACAACAACAATAGCAATAACAACAACAACAACGACAACAACAACAACCCTAAACTACAACAACAAAAACAACCCTAAATAACAACAAGATTAACAACAACAACAACAACAACCCTAAAAAACAACAACAACAACAACAACAACAACCCTAAATAACAACAAGAACAACAACCCTAAACAACAACAACAACAACCCTAAACAACAACAACAACCCAAAACAATAACAACAACAACAATAACAACCCTAAACAACAACAGCACCAACAACAGCAACAACAACAACCCTAAACAACAACAACAACAACCCCAAACAACAACAACAACAACAAAAACCCTAAACAACAACAACAACAACCCTAAACAACAACAACAACAACCCTAAACAATAACAACAACAACCCTAAACAACAACAACAACAACCCTAAACAATAACAACAACAACCCTAAACAACAACAACAACAACAACAACAACCCTAAACAACAACAACAACAAACCTAAATAAAAACAACAACAACAACAACCCTAAATAAAAACAACAACAACAACCCTAAATAACTACACGAACAACAACAACAAAAACCCTAAATAACAACAGCAACTCTAAATAACAACAACAACAACAAGAACAACAACAACCCTAAATAACAACAACAACAACAATAACAACAACCCTAAACAACAACAACAACAACAACAACAACAACAACAATAACAACAAAGACAACAACAACAACAATAACAACAACAACAACCCTAAACAACAACAACAATAACAACAGCAACAACAACCCTAAACAACAACAACAACAATAACCCTAAATAACAACAACAACAGCAACAACAACAACAACAACAACAACAATAACAACAACAACAACAACAACCCTAAACAACAACAACAACAACAATAACCCTAAATAACAACAAGAACAAAAAAAACAACAACAATAACAACAACCACCTAAACAACAATTACAACAACAACAACAATAACAACAACCACCTAAACAACAATTACAACAACAACAACAACAACCCTAAATAACAATAACAACAACAACCCTAAATAACAACAACAATAAAAACCCTAAATAACAACAACAACCCTAAATAACAACAATAACAACAACAACAACAACAACCCTAAATAACAACAAGAACAACAAAAACAACAACAACAACAACAACAACAACAACACCAACAACAATAACAACAACAACAACAACAAAACAACAACAACAACCCTAAACAACAACAACAACAACAACCCTAAACAACAACAACAACAACAACAACAACCCTAAATAACAACAACAACAACAACAATAACAACAACAACCCTAAATAAAAACAACAACAACAACAACAACCCTATCCAACAACAACAACAATAACAACAAAAACAACAACAACAACAACAACAACCCTAAATAACAACAACAACAACAACAAAAACCCTAAATAACAACAACAACAACAATCCTAAATAACAACAAGAACAACAACAACAACAACAACAACAACCCTAAATAACAACAAGAACAACAATAACAACCACAACAACAACCTTAAACAACAAGAACAACAACCCTAAATAGCAACAACAACAACAACAACAACTGCTACTACAACAACAACAACAACAACAATAACAACAACCCTAAATAATAACAACAACAACAACAACCCTAAATAACAACAAGAACAACAACAACAACAACAACAACAACAACAACAACATCAACAACAACCCTAAATAACAACAACAACAACAACAAACACCCTAAATAACAACAACAACAACAATAACAACAACAACAACAACAACAACAACAACCCTAAACAACAACAACAACAACAACCACCCTAAACAATAACAACAACAACAACAACAACCCTAAATAACAACAAGAACAACAAAAACAACAACAACAACAACAACACCAACAACAATAACAACAAAAACAACAACAACAACAACAACAACAACAACAACAACAACCACTCTAAAGAATAACAACAACAACAACAACAACAACCCTAAATAACAACAACAGCAACAACAACAACAACAATAACACCAACAACAATAACAACAACAACAACAACAACAACAACAACAACCCTAAACAATAACAACAACAACAACCATCCTAAAGAATAACAACAACAACATCAACAACAACCCTAAATAACAACAACAACAACAACAACAACAACAATAACAACAACCACAACAACAACCCTAAATAAAAACAACAACAACAACAACAACCCTAAACAACAACAACCCTAAACAACAACAACAACAACAATAACAACAAAAACAACAACCCTAAATAACAACAACAACAACAACAAACACCCTAAATAACAACAGCAACCCTGAATAACAACAACAACAACAACAACAACAACCCTAAATAATAACAACAACAACAACAACCCTAAATAACAACAAGAACAACAACAACAACAACAACAACAACATCAACAACAACCCTAAATAACAACAACAACAACAATAACAACAACAACAACAACAACAACAACCCTAAACAACAACAACAACAACAACAACCACCCTAAACAATAACAACAACAACAATAACAACCCTAAATAACAACAACAACAACAACCCTAAATAAAAACAACAACAATCCTAAACAACAACAACAACAACAACAACAATAACAACAACAACAACAACAAAAACAACAACAACAACAACAGCAATAACAACAACAACAACGAAAACAACAACAACAACCCTAAACTACAACAACAAAAACAACCCTAAATAACAACAAGATTAACAACAACAACAACAATAACCCTAAAAAACAACAACCCTAAATAACAACAAGAACAACAACCCTAAACAACAACAACAACAACCCTAAACAACAACAACAACCCAAAACAATAACAACAACAACAATAACAACCCTAAACAACAACAGCAACAACAACAACCCTAAACAACAACAACAACAACAACCCTAAATAGCAACAACAACAACAATAACAACATCCCTAAACAACAACAACAACAACAACAACAACAACAATAACAACAACAACCCTAAATAACAACAACAACAAACAACAACAACAACCCTAAATAACAACAATAACAACAACAACAACAACAACAACAACTGCTACAACAACAACAACAACAACAACAATAACAACAACAACAACAACAACAACCCTAAACAACAACAACAACAACAACCACCCTAAACAATAACAACAACAACAACAACAACCCTAAATAACAACAACAACAACAACCCTAAATAAAAACAACAACAACAACAACAATCCTTAACAACAACAACAACAACAACAATAACATCAACAACAACAACAACAAAAACAACAACAACAACAACAGCAATAACAACAACAACAACGACAACAACAAAAACCCTAAACAACAACAACAACAACAACCACCCTAAACAATAACAACAACAACAATAACAACCCTAAATAACAACAACAACAACAACCCTAAATAAAAACAACAACAACAACAACAATCCTAAACAACAACAACAACAACAACAACAATAACAACAACAACAACAACAAAAACAACAACAACAACAACAGCAATAACAACAACAACAACGAAAACAACAACAACAACCCTAAACTACAACAACAAAAACAACCCTAAATAACAACAAGATTAACAACAACAACAACAATAACCCTAAAAAACAACAACAACCCTAAATAACAACAAGAACAACAACCCTAAACAACAACAACAACAACCCTAAACAACAACAACAACCCAAAACAATAACAACAACAACAATAACAACCCTAAACAACAACAGCAACAACAACAACCCTAAACAACAACAACAACAACAACCCTAAATAGCAACAACAACAACAATAACAACATCCCTAAACAACAACAACAACAACAACAACAACAAAAATAACAACAACAACCCTAAATAACAACAACAACAAACAACAACAACAACCCTAAATAACAACAATAACAACAACAACAACAACAACAACAACTGCTACTACAACAACAACAACAACAACAATAACAACAACAACAACAACAACAACCCTAAACAACAACAACAACAACAACAACCCTAAACAATAACAACAACAACAACAACAACCCTAAATAACAACAACAACAACAACCCTAAATAAAAACAACAACAACAACAATCCTAAACAACAACAACAACAACAATAACATCAACAACAACAACAACAAAAACAACAACAACAACAATAGCAATAACAACAACAACAACGACAACAACAACAACCCTAAACTACAACAACAAAAACAACCCTAAATAACAACAAGATTAACAACAACAACAACAATAACCCTAAAAAACAACAACAACTACAACAACAACAACCCTAAATAACAACAAGAACAACAACCCTAAACAACAACAACAACAACCCTAAACAACAACAACAACCCAAAACAATAACAACAACAACAATAACAACCCTAAACAACAACAGCACCAACAACAGCAACAACAACAACCCTAAACAACAACAACAACAACCCCAAACAACAACAACAACAACAAAAACCCTAAACAACAACAACAACAACCCTAAACAACAACAACAACAACCCTAAACAACAACAACAACAACCCTAAACAACAACAACAACAACCCTAAACAATAACAACAACAACCCTAAACAACAACAACAACAACAACAACAACCCTAAACAACAACAACAACAAACCTAAATAAAAACAACAACAACAACAACCCTAAATAAAAACAACAACAACAACCCTAAATAACTACACGAACAACAACAACAAAAACCCTAAATAACAA
>OX359291.1:33354457-33369457 GCA_947179395.2 Pulicaria dysenterica
AAAAACAACAACAACAACCCTAAATAAAAACAACAACAACGTCCCTAAATAACTACAAGAACAACAACAACAAAAACCCTAAATAACAACAGCAACTCTAAATAACAACAACAACAACAAGAACAACAACAACCCTAAATAACAACAACAACAACAATAACAACAACCCTAAACAACAACAACAACAACAACAACAACAACAACAACAATAACAACAAAGACAACAACAACAACAATAACAACAACAACAACCCTAAACAACAACAACAATAACAACAGCAACAACAACCCTAAAATACAACAACAACAATAACCCTAAATAACAACAACAACAGCAACAACAACAACAACACCAACAACAATAACAACAACAACAACAACAACAACAACCCTAAACAACAACAACAACAACAATAACCCTAAATAACAACAAGAACAAAAAAAACAACAACAATAACAACAACCACCTAAACAACAATTACAACAACAACAACAATAACAACAACCACCTAAATAACAATTACAACAACAACAACAACAACCCTAAATAACAATAACAACAACAACCCTAAATAACAACAACAATAAAAACCCTAAATAACAACAACAACCCTAAATAAAAACAACAACAACAACAACAACCCTATCCAACAACAACAACAATAACAACAAAAACAACAACAACAACAACAACAACCCTAAATAACAACAACAACAACAACAAACACCCTAAATAACAACAACAACAACAATCCTAAATAACAACAAGAACAACAACAACAACAACAACAACAACCCTAAATAACAACAAGAACAACAACAACAACCACAACAACAACCCTAAACAACAAGAACAACAACCCTAAATAGCAACAACAACAACAACAACAACAATAACAACAACCCTAAATAATAACAACAACAACAACAACCCTAAATAACAACAAGAACAAGAACAACAACAACAACAACAACAACAACATCAACAACAACCCTAAATAACAACAACAACAACAACAAACACCCTAAATAACAACAACAACAACAATAACAACAACAACAACAACAACAACAACCCTAAACAACAACAACAACAACAACCACCCTAAACAATAACAACAACAACAACAACAACCCTAAATAACAACAACAACAACAACCCTAAATAAAAACAACAACAACAACAACAATCCTAAACAACAACAACAACAACAATAACAACAACAACAACAACAAAAACAACAACAACAACAACAGCAATAACAACAACAACAACGAAAACAACAACAACAACCCTACACTACAACAACAAAAACAACCCTAAATAACAACAAGATTAACAACAACAACAACAATAACCCTAAAAAACAACAACAACTACAACAACAACAACCCTAAATAACAACAAGAACAACAACCCTAAACAACAACAACAACAACCCTAAACAACAACAACAACCCAAAACAATAACAACAACAACAATAACAACCCTAAACAACAACAGCACCAACAACAGCAACAACAACAACCCTAAACAACAACAGCAACAACCCCAAACAACAACAACAACAACAAAAACCCTAAACAAGAACAACAACAACCCTAAACAACAACAACAACAACCCTAAACAATAACAACAACAACCCTAAACAACAACAACAACAACAACAACCCTAAACAACAACAACAACAACAACAACAACCCTAAATAAAAACAACAACAACAACAACCCTAAATAAAAACAACAACAACAACCCTAAATAACTACAAGAACAACAACAACAAAAACCCTAAATAACAACAGCAACTCTAAATAACAACAACAACAACAACAAGAACAACAACAACCCTAAATAACAACAACAACAACAATAACAACAACCCTAAACAACAACAACAACAACAACAACAACAATAACAACAAAGACAACAACAACAACAATAACAACAACAACAACCCTAAACAACAACAACAATAACAACAGCAACAACAACCCTAAACAACAACAACAACAATATCCCTAAATAACAACAACAACAACAACAACACCAACAACAATAACAACAACAACAACAACAACAACAACCCTAAACAACAACAACAACAATAACCCTAAATAACAACAAGAACAAAAAAAACAACAACAATAACAACAACCACCTAAACAACAATTACAACAACAACAACAATAACAACAACCACCTAAACAACAATTACAACAACAACAACAACAACCCTAAATAACAATAACAACAACAACCCTAAATAACAACAACAATAAAAACCCTAAATAACAACAACAACCCTAAATAACAACAATAACAACAACAACAACAACAACAACCCTAAATAACAACAACAACAACAACAACAACAACAACAACAACAACAACAACCCTAAATAACAACAACAATAACAACAATAACAACAACAACCCTAAATAAAAACAACAACAACAACAACAACCCTATCCAACAACAACAACAATAACAACAAAAACAACAACAACAACAACAACAAACCTAAATAACAACAACAACAACAACAAAAACCCTAAATAACAACAACAACAACAATCCTAAATAACAACAAGAACAACAACAACAACAACAACAACAACAACAACCCTAAATAACAACAAGAACAACAACAACAACCACAACAACAACCCTAAACAACAAGAACAACAACCCTAAATAGCAACAACAACAACAACAACAACTGCTACTACAACAACAACAACAACAACAACAACAACAATAACAACAACAACAACAACAACAACAACAACCCTAAACAACAACAACAACAACAACAACAACCACCCTAAACAATAACAACAACAACAACAACAACCCTAAATAACAACAACAACAACCCTAAATAAACACAACAACAACAACAACAATCCTAAACAACAACAACAACAATAACAACAACAACAACAACAAAAACCACAACAACAACAGCAATAACAACAACAACAACGACAACAACAACAACAACCCTAAACTACAACAACAAAAACAACCCTAAATAACAACAAGATTAACAACAACAACAACAATAACCCTAAAAAACAACAACAACCCTAAATAACAACAAGAACAACAACCCTAAACAACAACAACAACAACCCTAAACAAACACAACAACCCAAAACAATAACAACAACAACAATAACAACCCTAAACAACAACAGCAACAACAACAACCCTAAACAACAACAGCAACAACCCCAAACAACAACAACAACAACAACAACCCTAAACAACAACAATAACAACACTAAACAACAACAACAACAACAACCCTAAACAACAACAACAACAAACCTAAATAAAAACAACAACAACAACAACCCTAAATAAAAACAACAACAACAACAACCCTAAATAAAAACAACAACAACAACCTTAAATAACTACAAGAACAACAACAACAAAAACCCTAAATAACAACAGCAACCCTAAATAACAACAACAACAACAAGAACAACAACAACCCTAAATAACAACAACAACAACAACAACAATAACAACTACCCTAAACAACAACAACAACAACAAAAACAATAACAACAAATACAACAACAACAACAATAACAACAACAACAGCCCTAAACAACAACAACAATAACAACAGCAACAACAATCCTAAACAACAACAACAACAATAACCCTAAATAACAACAACAACAACAACAACAACAAGAACAACAACAAAAACAACAACAACAACAACAACAACAACACCAACAACAATAACAACAACAACAACAACAACAATAACAACAAAGATAACAACAACAACCCTAAACAACAACAACACCAACAGCCCTAAACAATAACAACAATAACAACAGCAACAACAACCCTAAACAACAACAACAACAATAACCCTAAATAACAACAACAACAACAACAACAACAACAACAACAACAACAACAACAACACCAACAACAATAACAACAACAACAACAACAACAACCCTAAACAACAACAACAACAATAACGCTAAATAACAACAACAACAAAAAAAACAACAACTGTTGGGGTTCAAGGTCACACGCAACGGAAGCATGCAATAACAAAACGAAATATTAAAGCATAAAAAGTAACCAAACTAGGAACCCCATTAGTGTACCAAACTCTACAACTTGATTAAGCAACTAAAGCACAAAAGAGAAGAGCATTATACCCTGGATATCTCAGATGGTTGTGCGAAAAGCTAGCTCCAGTTTGAACTCCTTCGCGAACTCGATCTTCCAAATCGTGGTCCACACCGAGACACAAGGCAACCTTGTTGTACTAGCAACCCTTGGAGCTAATCAACTCGAGAATACTCCTCTGGAACAACCACCACGAAACCCACCAGGAACTTCTCTCTCTTTCTCTCTTGTTTACTTAGCAACTCAAGTGTTCTAAGTGTATGTATTAAGCAATATGGCCAAGAGTAGCAAATGAGAGAAGAGAGCTCCTTTTATAAACTCCAAGCTGCCCCCTGGACTCCCCAAGTCGGCCCAGAGACAATGATGGAAGTTAACATGCATTGGTGGAAATGGGTGGCAGAAAGAATAAAGATGTTTCTGTCAGACGGGGTTAGCGCCGCTAACCGCCCAACGTTAGCGCCGCTAGCCGCCCAAAGATAGCGCCGCTAACGCGGCTAAGTTAGCGACATCAGTGTTAGCGTCGCTAACCCCTCCTGGAAACCAACTATCATTATTTATTCTTTCACACCCTTATCTTTAAGGTAGTTGTCAAGGTCAGCCCCCGGTGTGTGACCCGATAGGCCCATACGTCATCGGTAGCAATCAATTGACGTACGTGAATCAGTGGGCATTCTCCAACAAACTCCCACTTGCACATGATTCACCGTACTCAATGCATTGCAGACAGAGAGCGGTCTCTAGTAAGACATCTCTGCCCCCAAGTCAGTATGAGTTTGTCTTCAACACGAAACCAAACTGTAACTCAGGTGAAAAGGTCCTATTGATAAGTGATCAATCATCCCTTTGTTCACGATATCCTTGTGAAGGTGAGACATGGTACTTAGTCATTCTCGGTCCTTCACGATTATGTTTCTCGATCAAGATTGGTGGTGACCAAAATAAGCAAGTTGCAATCGATTACCCAAATCATTGCACACTCGAGCACGGCCATGCATTTTTGGTGTCAGCGACCAATCATCGAGGGGCCCAGGGATATCTCTCTAAACAGAGGAACAAATCCTTTTTGACTACACTGCCCACCACAATGATCATACTCTGCCCAACTGCTTCCTTTATAACAGCCAGTTACGGACTGCGTTTGAAAACAATTAGAACAAAGCAAACCAAGGTGATGCAGACACATGCATCTCCAGTCTAAGGATGAAATGATATTATCATCCTGATCCACTCATGACAAGTACCACAAAGTGGAGTCAGGTGTGGGTCATCCAGTCACTTGAAACCCTTTTCAAGTACAGGCGAAGTATTGCGTCCCAGTGTCCCAATCACCATTGGGCACATGACCAATCACTTCCCTCAGTCTTTGTTCAGACTTCCTTCCCATGAAGAATGACCGACTGTGGACATTTAGAATGTAAAACATTCAGGGAAGTGTAAAACATGCAAAGTTGAAACACAGTAAAGATATAAAGTAATACCCGCAACTTGCGCATTATCAAATCTCCATTTAATAATTGATAAGTACAATAAATACAATACTGCTTAATGTTCCCAAGAAAGTAAATACATCAAATACAATAACCAAATAATACAAGATACAAACTCAAACCAAATCGCTAGCAAATCTAATACCAATAGCACGTGTGTGAGCATCGTGCTTTGCTTGCGATAATGGTTTAGTAAACGGATCCGCCACGTTGTTATCCGTGTGTACTTTGCTGATGACAATATCTCCATTTTCGACCACATCCCGGATAAAATGATATTTCCGCGGAATATGTCTCATGCGTCGGTGAGATCTTGGTTCCTTTGCCAATGCAACTGCACCCTCGTTGTCACAGAAAACCTCAACAGGGTCAGAAATGCTAGGAACCACTCCCAGATCAAGGATGAACTTCCTCATCCATACAGCCTCCTTTGCAGCTTCACTTGCTGCAATATACTCAGACTCGGTCGTGGAATCAGCCACCGTGTCTTGTTTGGAGCTCCTCCAGGAGATAGCACCACCGTTTAGTAGGAACACAAACCCCGATTGAGATCGGCAGTCATCCCTGTCGGTTTGGAAGCTGGCATCGGAGTAACCAGTTACCCTCAGCTCCTCTTCCCCACCATATACTAAGAACATCTCCTTAGTCCTCACCAGGGTTGGCTTGATATCTACTTGTCATACTTAATGCACAAGAGACATCAGGCCTAGTACATAGCATGGCGTACATGATCGAGCCTATTGCCGAAGCATAAGGTACTCGCCTCATTACTTCCCGTTCCTCAGGGGAACTCGGGCATTGAGTCTTACTCAATACCAAACCATGTGACATAGGTATGAACCCCTTCTTGGAGTCCTCCATCCTAAATCTCATTAGGACCTTGTCAATGTACGCACTTTGGCTCAGACCAATCAACCTGCGGGATCTATCTCTATAGATTTTAATCCCAAGAATATAAGCTGCATCTCCCAGATCCTTCATTGAGAAACAACTCCCTAGCCAGGTTTTTACACCTTGCAAAGTTGGGACGTCATTCCCAATTAGCAGAATATCATCCACATAAAGAACCAGGAATACAACTATGCTCCCACTAGCTCGGATGTATACGCATGGCTCATCCTTGCTTTTAGAGAAGCCAAACTCTTTGACCTTCTCATCAAAGCACAGGTTCCAGCTCCGAGAGGCTTGCTTAAGTCCATAAATGGACTTCTTAAGCTTGCAGACCTTATCCGGATACTCGGGATGTACAAAACCCTCAGGCTGTGTCATATACACCTCCTCTGATAGTGTTCCATTAAGGAACGCGGTTTTGACGTCCATCTGCCATATTTCATAATCATGAAATGTGGCAATGGCCATGAGTATCCGAATCGACTTCAACATAGCCACTGGAGAAAAGGTTTCCTCATAGTCTACACCATGAGTTTGCGTGAAACCTTTAGCCACCAGTCGGGCTTTGAAGGTGTCTACTTTGCCATCTACGCCAATCTTCTTCTTGTAGACCCACTTGCACCCGACGGGTCTACACCCCGGTACAGGATCTACCAAGTCCCAAACTTGGTTATCGGCCATAGATTTAATCTCGGAATCCATTGCCTCTTTCCACTTGGCAGACTCAGTGCCCACCACAGCGTCTTGGTATTTGGTAGGTTCATCTGAAACTACTACCATGTCGGTGCCCTCAGATATGTGAAAACCATATCTATCTGGCTCGTGCCGACTTCTACCGGATCTTCTTAGAGGTAACGGATCTACATCATTATCTCCAGCATCATCTTGCTGAGATTCAACCGTTGCCGGTTGTGAGCTAGTTCCAACATCAGGTTCTACATTGGTAGGCTCTCGAATTTCTTCAAGATCAACATTACTCCCACTAGCTCTCTTGGATACCAACTCCCTTTCTAGGAAGACCGCCCTTCGAGCAACAAATACCTTGTTCTCCAAAGGTTTGTAAAACAAATATCCAATAGAATTAGCAGGATAACCAATGAAGAAACACCTTTCGGCCCTGGGCTCCAATTTGTCCTCTACCTCACGTCTCACGTAGGCAGGACAACCCCAGACCTTTAGATATGAGATGGATGGAACCTTTCCATGCCACATCTCATGCGGTGTTCTCTTAACCTTCTTTGTTGGTACGAGGTTAAGGATCTTACCAGCCGTCTCAATAGCGTAACCCCAAAATGTAATGGGAACTTCCGAGTGACACATCATAGACCGAACCATATCCAACAATGTTCGGTTTCTCCTCTCGGCGACACCATTTAATTGAGGTGTCCTAGGAGGTGTTAATTGCGAGATAATCCCACAATTTCTAAGATGGTCTCGGAATTCGGAACTAAGATATTCTCCACCCCTATCGGATCTAAGCATCTTAATCCTTTTCCCAAGTTGATTTTCTACTTCGTTTTGATAAGTCTTGAACACCTCAAAGGTTTCTGACTTTTGTCTCATCAAGTAGACATACCCGTATCGACTATAATCATCAATGAAGGTAACGAAGTAGCGGGAATGATCTCTAGTGGCATGCTTGAACGGACCACACACATCCGTGTGAACGATATCCAACAAGTCTTTAGCCCTCTCACATACACCGGTGAAGGGTGCTTTGGTTATCTTGCCCAATACACAAGATTCGCATACTTCATTAGACCCGTGGTCAAATGATTCCAAGATCCCATCCGATTGGAGCTTGGCGATGCGTTTCTTGTTAATGTGGCCTAACCGACCATGCCAAAGAAACATTTTATCCAAAACACTTTTGGATCCCGAATCAACATTCATGATTGATCTATTGTTTCTCAAGCTTACGCTTGTTTCATATATGCCATGACATGGAAATGCTTTGAAACATAAGGAACCATTTTTATAACATAAAATAGAACCATTCATAAATTCAAAATCAAATCCGTCATCGTACAAAGCATACAAGGAAATAATGTTTCTTGCCACACCGGGCGAATAACATACATTCAATAAAACAATAGATAAGCCGGATTGAAAGGCAAGCTCCACACTTCCTATCTTCTCAACCGGGACAACCGCCTTGTTTCCCATGATGAGGTCCAGCTCTCCATCAACCAAGTCTCTACTTCTTGTCAGTACCTGCACATTATTACAAACGTGAGTACCACACCCGCTGTCTAAAACCCAGGCGTTTGAAGTAGAAGTGTTATGGAGTTCAATCATGTACATACCGGAGGCAGCGGCACCTTTGGATCTCAATTTCCTGAGCTCCTACGTGTATTTGGGGCAACTACGCCGGTAGTGACCCTTTTCCTTGCAGAAGTAGCAGGTTGCCTCTTCCGGAGAGGTGACGGCGGTAGCTACTTGCTTCCCCTTCGCCTCCGGGGTGGTTTTAGGTTTGGGCTTCGGTGTTCCCACCTTGGCCTTCCCCTTCCCCTTCGAGGCCGAAGCGGGTTGCTTCCGCTTCTTGCCACCCTCTTTGATCGTAAGGACGGCGGTGGAGGAAGTTGGCTTCGATTTGGCCATGTTAGACTCAGCAGTCTTCAACATGCCGTGAAGCTCCATTATGGTCTTATCCATATTGTGCATATGGAAGTTGACAATGAAGGGCCCGTAAGATGGAGGCAAAGATTGGAGGATTATCTCAACCGCCAACTCTTTCCCCATCGGGAACCCCAACTTCTCCAATTGATCCACATAGCCCTTCATACTAAGGACATGTGAACTCACGTTGCCGCCCTCCTGCATCCGGCAACCAACAAAGGCTTTGACGCATTCGTATAACTCTTGCCTTGCTTGCATTTGGAACATGTCCTTGAGTTGAGTAATCATCTCATACGCACTCACAGTCTCGAATTGCCGTTGCAACTCGGGACTCATGGTCGTAAGCATGAGGCAAGTCACGTCATTAGTATCTTTGACGCGTTTGTCATACGCGTCTCTTACAGCCCTCGTTGCGTTGGTAGCAGGAGGATCCGGAAGAGGAGACTCCAAGACCTCAAGCTTCATTTCGTGGCGTAGGACAATTCTCAAAGTCCTAAACCAATCCATGAAGTTTGGTCCTTGAAGTTTCTCCTTTTCTAGGAAAGGACGAAGTGACATGTTAACGGTGTTGGTGTTGGTGCTAGTAGATGACATCTACAAGCAAAATACGAAATTTGGTTATTTGATGTATTAATATCCTTGTTAAATAATTACCCACTTATTAAAGAAAACAAATTATGTTAACAAGGGCCAAGAGCCTCAAAGTACCCAATCCATGACGGGTATGCCGCGGATCACTTCATGGAGCTACTTAGGCCGGTAAACACTTTACCAATTGCAATCCGTGATTACAATCCTTAGTCACTTGCGAGATCCTAGGTACTCATAGCACCCATTTGGCATGTTTGATCCCTCCACACCATTCCTCATTAATCCACCATGGTAGCTCGGTATGGGCACGACAACTACCAAAGCGTTTTTAAGTCTTGGAATTGTAAATCGACCATCAAGATACACGGTGGTACTCTAGCCCAATGGCCGGCTCGGCTAAGCTCGACAACCGACCTTGCGAGTTGCCACACGCACCTTCCACACAGTTACACAAAACCGATCTCGGCTAAGCTCGACGACCGATCAAGTTTCACTAGATTCGGGTGGTGTCATCTTATGGTTGGCGTGTGATTTACTTTTGAGAAAAACGGGATTTTGAATTCTCCGGTTAAAACAAATTTTAACCTTTTCTTGTTGTGGCGCGCGAGGTTTGTAAACCAATTCAAAAATCTTGGTTTTAATTAATTTTGAAAAATTTTCAAGCTTGCGAAGAAACTAAACAACCAAGCAAGAAATACAAAATAAATACAACAACCACGCAAGGTAAGTAAATCCGGTAACGAGCCAATCCTATGTGTCTTGTCCGTGAGCCAACGGACAAGACTAAGTCATCTAAGGACAAATCCGAATGACTCGATGCGTGCTCCTCCCACTTGATCCATCGCGTCTCCTACCGACCTCCGGATTTGAATGAGCAAAGACACCTCCTACCGGTTCTCCTTTGGTTGCCTTCGGTTCTCCTCTTACAATTTTACAAATTTAAAAGGAAATGGCATGCAAGCCACAATTCCATTCTAAGCTAATTCTACAAATTACAAAGAATACGAAATCGGCATGCAAGCCGTTAAAATTACAAACCGAATAAATAGATTAATTATTACAAACCAATGTGGTACAAACCACCAAATGAATTAATACATTAATCTAAATCAACCAAACACATCTCATAGGTCATATGGCTCAAAATTGTTACCGGATACGCATACTACAACCACATACAAGAAATCACACAACAACACATGGTGTGCCACACAAAACCATGTAAATCTTATATGTCTTGGTTAAGATTATCTAATCACTCAAGGCACTCATAATCCTATGTACATATGCATTAGGAACCTCAAACAAGTCAAAATTCCATAGTCATATATACACAATGTAAGTATATGCAATTAATCATTTTCATGCCTAAATGTTAATCCACATATAAATACATCAACCAAGACATAAGGCAACTTTAATCTAAACACAACTCAAATCTGGAACAATTCCAGCAAGTACAAATAGCCCAAAAATCCAACAAAATTAATTTAAGGCAAAACCATGCATTCTGCCAGTAAGGGGTTAGCGCCGCTAACTATAACGAGTTAGCGCCGCTAACTATAACGAGTTAGCGCCGCTAACTCAGTTTAGCGCCGCTATCGCGAGACGACATTAAAACAAGTCAGTTTAACAAAGAGAACTGTTGACTCCGACTTTAGCGCCGTTAACTAAGGTTTAGCGCCGCTAACATAGAAAAGTTAGCGCCGTTAAACACTGGACAGAACCAAAAATCACATTTTTCGGATTTTCTTGGCCATCTAGTGCAAAACCAGTGTAGAGCTGGCTCTGATACCACTGTTGGGGTTCAAGGTCACACGCAATGGAAGCATGCAATAACAAAACGAAATATTAAAGCATAAAAAGTAACCAAACTAGGAACCCCATTAGTGTACCAAACTCTACAACTTGATTAAGCAACTAAAGCACAAAAGAGAAGAGCATTATACCCTGGATATCTCAGATGGTTGTGCGAAAAGCTAGCTCCAGTTTGAACTCCTTCGCGAACTCGATCTTCCAAATCGTGGTCCACACCGAGACACAAGGCAACCTTGTTGTACTAGCAACCCTTGGAGCTAATCAACTCGAGAATACTCCTCTGGAACAACCACCACGAAACCCACCAGGAACTTCTCTCTCTTTCTCTCTTGTTTACTTAGCAACTCAAGTGTTCTAAGTGTATGTATTAAGCAATATGGCCAAGAGTAGCAAATGAGAGAAGAGAGCTCCTTTTATAAACTCCAAGCTGCCCCCTGGACTCCCCAAGTCGGCCCAGAGACAATGATGGAAGTTAACATGCATTGGTGGAGATGGGTGGCAGAAAGAATAAAGATGTTTCTGTCAGACGGGGTTAGCGCCGCTAACCGCCCAACGTTAGCGCCGCTAGCCGCCCAAAGATAGCGCCGCTAACGCGGCTAAGTTAGCGACATCAGTGTTAGCGTCGCTAACCCCTCCTGGAAACCAACTATCATTATTTATTCTTTCACACCCTTATCTTTAAGGTAGTTGTCAAGGTCAGCCCCCGGTGTGTGACCCGATAGGCCCATACGTCATCGGTAGCAATCAATTGACGTACGTGAATCAGTGGGCATTCTCCAACAACAACAATAACAACAACCACCTAAACAACAATTACAACAACAACAACAATAAGAACAACAACAACAACCCTAAATAACAATAACAACAATAACCCTAAATAACAACCACAACAAAAACCCTAAATAACAACAACAACAATAACAACAACCCTAAATAACAACAAGAACAACAAAAACAACAACAACAACAACAACAACACCAACAACAAAAACAACAACAACAACAACAACAACAACAACAACAACAACCACCCTAAAGAATAACAACAACAACAACAACAACAACCACCCTAAAGAATAACAACAACAACAACAACAACAACCCTAAATAACAACAACAGCAACAACAACAACAACAACAACAACACCAACAACAATAGCAACAACAACAACAACAACAACAACAACCCTAAACAATAACAACAACAACAACCATCCTAAAGAATAACAACAACAACATCAACAACAACCCTAAATAGCAACAACAACAACAACAACAATAACAACAACCACAACAACAACCCTAAATAAAAACAACAACAACAACAACAACCCTAAACAACAACAACCCTAAACAACAACAACAACAACAATAACAACAAAAACAACAACAACAATAACAACAACAACAACAACTACCCTAAATAACAACAACAACAACAACAAACACCCTAAATAACAACAGCAACCCTGAATAACAACAACAACCCTAAACAACAACAACAACAACAACAACAACAATAACAACAACAACAACCCTAAACAACAACAACAATAACAACCGCAACAACAACCCTAAACAACAACAACAACAATAACCCTAAATAACAACAACAACAACAACAACAACAACAACACCAACAACAATAACAACAACAACAACAACAACAACAACCCTAAACAACAACAACAACAATAACCCTAAATAACAACAAGAACAAAAAAAACAACAACAATAACAACAACCACCTAAACAACAATTACAACAACAACAACAACAACCCTAAATAACAATAACAACAACAACCCTAAATAACAACAACAATAAAAACCCTAAATAACAACAACAACCTAAATAACAACAATAACAACAACAACAACAACCCTAAATAACAACAAGAACAACAAAAACAACAACAACAACAACAACAACAACAACAACAACAACAACACCAACAACAATAACAACAACAACAACAACAAAACAATAACAACAACAACAACAACCCTAAACAACAACAACAACAACCCTAAATAACAACAACAATAACAACAACCACAACAACAACCCTAAATAAAAACAACAACAACAACAACAACCCTATCCAACAACAACAACAAAAACAACAACAACAACAACAACAACCCTAAATAACAACAACAACAACAACAAAAACCCTAAATAACAACAACAACAACAATCCTAAATAACAACAAGAACAACAACAACAACAACAACAACCCTAAATAACAACAAGAACAACAACAACAACCACAACAACAACCCTAAACAACAAGAACAACAACCCTAAATAGCTACAACAACAACAACAACAACTACTACTACAACAACAACAACAACAACAATAACAACAACAACAACAACAACAACAACAACAACAACAACAACAACCACCCTAAACAATAACAACAACAACAACAACAACAACCACCCTAAACAATAACAACAACAACAAGAACAACCCTAAATAACAACAACAACAACCCTAAATAAACACAACAACAACAACAACAATCCTAAACAACAACAACAACAACAACAATAACAACAACAACAACAACAAAAACAACAACAACAACAACAGCAATAACAACAACAACAACGACAACAACAACAACAACCCTAAACTACAACAACAAAAACAACCCTAAATAACAACAAGATTAACAACAACAACAACAATAACCCTAAAAAACAACAACAACCCTAAATAACAACAAGAACAACAACCCTAAACAACAACAACAACAACCCAAAACAACAACAACAACCCAAAACAATAACAACAACAACAATAACAACCCTAAACAACAACAGCAACAACAACAACCCTAAACAACAACAGCAACAACCCCAAACAACAACAACAACAACAACAACCCTAAACAACAACAATAACAACACTAAACAACAACAACAACAACAACCCTAAACAACAACAACAACAAACCTAAATAAAAACAACAACAACAGCAACCCTAAATAAAAACAACAACAACAACCCTAAATAACTACAAGAACAACAACAACAAAAACCCTAAATAACAACGGCAACCCTAAATAACAACAACAACAACAAGAACAACAACAACCCTAAACAACAACAACAACAACAACAACTATAACAACTACCCTAAACAACATCAACAACAACAAAAACAATAACAACAAATACAACAACAACAACAATAACAACAACAACAGCCCTAAACAACAACAATCCAAAACAACAACAACAACAATAACCCTAAATAACAACAACAACAACAACAACAACAACAAAAACAACTACAACAACAACAACAACACCAACAACAATAACAACAACAACAACAACAACAATAACAACAAAGATAACAACAACAACCCTAAACAACAACAACAACAACAGCC
>OX359291.1:33421957-33424457 GCA_947179395.2 Pulicaria dysenterica
TAAACAACAACAACAACAACAACAACAATAACAACAACAACAACAACAACAACAACAAAAACAATAACAACAACAACAACAGCAATAACAACAACAACAACGACAACAACAACAACAACCCTAAACTACAACAACAAAAACAACCCTAAATAACAACAAGATTAACAACAACAACAACAATAACCCTAAAAAACAACAACAACCCTAAATAACAACAAAAACAACAACCCTAAACAACAACAACAACAACCCTAAACAACAACAACAACCCAAAACAATAACAACAACAACAATAACAACCCTAAACAACAACAGCAACAAAAACAACCCTAAACAACAACAACAACAACAACAACAACAACAACAATAACAACAACAACAACAACAACAACAACCCTAACAAACAACAACAACAACAACAACAACCACCCTAAACAATAACAACAACAACAACAACAACCCTAAATAACAACAACAACAACAACCCTAAATAAAAACAACAACAACAACAACAACAATAACAACAACAACAACAACAACAAAAACAACAACAACAACAACAACAGCAATAACAACAACAACAACGACAACAACAACAACAACCCTAAACTACAACAACAAAAACAACCCTAAATAACAACAAGAGTAACAACAACAACAACAATAACCCTAAAAAACAACAACAACCCTAAATAACAACAAGAACAACAACCCTAAACAACAACAACAACCCAAAACAATAACAACAACAACAATAACAACCCTAAACAACAACAACAACAACAACAACCCTAAACAACAACAGCAACAACCCCAAAAACAACAACAACAACAAAAACCCTAAACAACAACAACAACAACACTAAACAACAACAACAACAACAACCCTAAACAACAACAACAACAAACCTAAATAAAAACAACAACAACAACAACCCTAAATAAAAACAACAACAACAACCCTAAATAACAACAGCAACCCTAAATAACAACAACAACAACAAGAACAACAACAACCCTAAATAACAACAACAACAACAACAATAACAACTACCCTAAACAACAACAACAACAATAAAAACAATAACAACAAATACAACAACAACAACAATAACAACAACAACAGCCCTAAACAACAACAACAATAACAACAGCAACAACAACAATAACCCTAAATAACAACAACAACAACAACAACTACAACAAAAACAACAACAACAACAACAACAACAACACCAACAACAATAACAACAACAACAACAACAACAACAATAACAACAACAACAACAACAACAATAACAACAAAGATAACAACAACAACCCTAAACAACAACAACAACAACAACAATAACAACAAAGATAACAACAACAACAATAACAACAACAACAGCCTTAAACAACAACAACAATAACAACAGCAACAACAACCCTAAACAAGAACAACAACAATAACCCTAAATAACAACAACAACAACAACAACAACAACACCAACAACAATAATAACAACAACAACAACAACAACCCTAAACAACAACAACAACAATAACGCTAAATAACAACAAGAACAAAAAAAACAACAACAACAACTACAACAACAACAACCCTAAATAACAACAAGAACAACAACCCTAAACAACAACAACAACAACCCTAAACAACAACAACAACCCAAAACAATAACAACAACAACAATAACAACCCTAAACAACAACAGCAACAACAACAGCAACAACAACAACCCTAAACAACAACAGCAACAACCCCAAACAACAACAACAACAACAACAACCCTAAACAACAACAACAACAACCCTAAACAACAACAACAACAACCCTAAACAATAAGAACAACAACCCTAAACAACAACAACAACAACAACAACCCTAAACAACAACAACAACAAACCTAAATAAAAACAACAACAACAACAACCCTAAATTAAAACAACAACAACAACCCTAAATAACTACAAGAACAACAACAACAAAAACCCTAAATAACAACAGCAACTCTAAATAACAACAACAACAACAAGAACAAGAACAACCCTAAATAACAACAACAACAACAACAACAATAACAACAACCCTAAACAACAACAACAACAACAACAACAACAACAACAACAACAACAACAACAACAACAACAACAATAATAACAACAAAGACAACAACAACAACAATAACAACAACAACAACCCTAAACAACAACAACAATAACAACAGCAACAACAACCCTAAACAACAACAACAACAATAACCTTAAATAACAACAACAACAAAAACAACAACAACAACAACCCTAACCAACAACAACGACAATAACCCTAAATAACAACAAGAACAAAAAAAACAACAACAATAACAACAACCACCTAAACAACAATTACAACAACAACAACAATAACAACAACCACCTAAACAACAATTACAACAACAACAACAACAACCCTAAATAACAATAACAACAACAACCATAAATAACAACAACAATAAAA
>OX359291.1:33434457-33441957 GCA_947179395.2 Pulicaria dysenterica
ACCTAAACAACAATTACAACAACAACAACAACAACCCTAAATAACAATAACAACTACAACCCTAAATAACAACAACAATAAAAACCCTAAATAACAACAACAACCCTAAATAACAACAATAACAACAACAACAACAACAACCCTAAATAACAACAAGAACAACAAAAACAACAACAACAACAACAACAACAACAACAACAACAACAACAATAACAACAACAACAACAACAAAACAACAACAACAACCCTAAACAACAACAACAACAACAACCCTAAACAACAATAACAACAACAACAACAACAACAACAACCCTAAATAACAACAACAATAACAACAATAACAACAACCACAACAACAACCCTATCCAACAACAACAACAATAACAACAAAAACAACAACAACAACAACAACAACCCTAAATAACAACAACAACAACAACAACAACAACAACCCTAAATAACAACAACAACAACAACCCTAAATAACAACAAGAACAACAACAACAACAACAACAACCCTAAATAACAACAACAACAACCCTAAATAAACACAACAACAACAACAACAATCCTAAACAACAACAACAACAACAACAATAACAACAACAACAACAACAAACACAACAACAACAACAACAACAATAACAACAACAACAACAACAACAACAACAACAACAACCCTAAACTACAACAACAAAAACAACCCTAAATAACAACAAGATTAACAACAACAACAACAATAACCCTAAAAAACAACAACAACCCTAAATAACAACAAGAACAACAACCCTAAACAACAACAACAACCCAAAACAATAACAACAACAACAATAACAACCCTAAACAACAACAACAACAACAACAACCCTAAACAACAACAGCAACAACCCCAAAAACAACAACAACAACAACAACCCTAAACAACAACAACAACAACACTAAACAACAACAACAACAACAACCCTAAACAACAACAACAACAAACCTAAATAAAAACAACAACAACAACAACAACCCTAAATAACAACAAGAACAACAACCCTAAACAACAACAACAACAACCCTAAACAACAACAACAACCCAAAACAATAACAACAACAACAATAACAACCCTAAACAACAACAGCAACAACAACAGCAACAACAACAACCCTAAACAACAACAGCAACAACCCCAAACAACAATAACAACATCAACAACCCTAAACAACAACAACAACAACCCTAAACAACAACAACAACAACCCTAAACAATAACAACAACAACCCTAAACAACAACAACAACAACAACAACAACCCTAAACAACAACAACAACAAACCTAAATAAAAACAACAACAACAACAACCCTAAATAAAAACAACAACAACAACCCTAAATAACTACAAGAACAACAACAACAAAAACCCTAAATAACAACAGCAACTCTAAATAACAACAACAACAACAAGAACAACAACAACCCTAAATAACAACAACAACAACAACAATAACAACAACCCTAAACAACAACAACAACAACAACAACAACAACAACAACAACAACAACAACAACAACAACAACAACAACAACAATAACAACAAAGACAACAACAACAACAACAATAACAACAACAACAACCCTAAACCACAACAACAATAACAACAGCAACAACAACCCTAAACAACAACAACAACAATAACCCTAAATAACAACAACAACAACAACAACACCAACAACAACACCAACAACAATAACAACAACAGCAACAACAACAACAACCCTAAACAACAACAACAACAATAACCCTAAATAACAACAAGAACAAAAAAAACAACAACAATAACAACAACCACCTAAACAACAATTACAACAACAACAACAATAACAACAACCACCTAAACAACAATTACAACAACAACAACAACAACCCTAAATAACAATAACAACTACAACCCTAAATAACAACAACAACCCTAAATAACAACAATAACAACAACAACAACAACAACCCTAAATAACAACAAGAACAACAAAAACAACAACAACAACAACAACAACAACAACAACAACAACAACAACAATAACAACAACAACAACAACAAAACAACAACAACAACCCTAAACAACAACAACAACAACAACCCTAAACAACAATAACAACAACAACAACAACAACAACAACCCTAAATAACAACAACAATAACAACAATAACAACAACCACAACAACAACCCTATCCAACAACAACAACAATAACAACAAAAACAACAACAACAACAACAACAACCCTAAATAACAACAACAACAACAACAACAACAACAACCCTAAATAACAACAACAACAACAATCCTAAATAACAACAAGAACAACAACAACAACAACAACAACCCTAAATAACAACAACAACAACCCTAAATAAACACAACAACAACAACAACAATCCTAAACAACAACAACAACAACAACAATAACAACAACAACAACAACAAACACAACAACAACAACAACAACAATAACAACAACAACAACAACAACAACAACAACAACAACCCTAAACTACAACAACAAAAACAACCCTAAATAACAACAAGATTAACAACAACAACAACAATAACCCTAAAAAACAACAACAACCCTAAATAACAACAAGAACAACAACCCTAAACAACAACAACAACCCAAAACAATAACAACAACAACAATAACAACCCTAAACAACAACAACAACAACAACAACCCTAAACAACAACAGCAACAACCCCAAAAACAACAACAACAACAACAACCCTAAACAACAACAACAACAACACTAAACAACAACAACAACAACAACCCTAAACAACAACAACAACAAACCTAAATAAAAACAACAACAACAACAACAACCCTAAATAAAAACAACAACAACAACCCTAAATAACAACAACAACAACAACAATAACAACTACCCTAAACAACAACAACAACAACAAAAACAATAACAACAAATACAACAACAACAGCCCTAAACACAACAATAACAACAACAACAGCCCTAAACAACAACAACAATAACAACAGCAACAACAATCCTAAACAACAACAACAACAATAACCCTAAATAACAACAACAACAACAACAACAAAAACAACAACAACAACAACAACACCAACAACAATAACAACAACAACAACAACAACAATAACAACAAAGATAACAACAACAACCCTAAACAACAACAACAACAACAACAATAACAATAAAGATAACAACAACAACAATAACAACAACAACAGCCCTAAACAACAACAACAATAACAACAACAACAACAACCCTAAACAAGAACAACAACAATAACCCTAAATAACAACAACAACAACAACAACAACAACAACAACACCAACAACAATAACAACAACAACAACAACAACAACAACAACCCTAAACAACAACAACAACAACAACCCTAAACAACAACAACAACAACAACAATAACAACAAAGACAACAACAACAACAATAACAACAACAACTACCCTAAACCACAACAACAATAACAACAGCAACAACAACCCTAAACAACAACAACAACAATAACAACAACAACAACCCTAAACCACAACAACAATAACAACAGCAACAACAACCCTAAACAACAACAACAACAATAACCCTAAATAACAACAACAACAACAACAACAACAACAACAACAACACCAACAACAATAACAACAACAACAACAACAACAACCCTAAACAACAACAACAACAATAACCCTAAATAACAACAAGAACAAAAAAAACAACAACAATAACAACAACCACCTAAACAACATTTACAACAACAACAACAATAACAACAACCACCTAAACAACAATTACAACAACAACAACAACCCTAAATAACAATAACAACAACAACCCTAAACAAGAACAACAACAATAACCCTAAATAACAACAACAACAACAACAACAACAACAACAACACCAACAACAATAACAACAACAACAACAACAACAACAACCCTAAACAACAACAACAACAACAACCCTAAACAACAACAACAACAACAACAATAACAACAAAGACAACAACAACAACAATAACAACAACAACAACCCTAAACCACAACAACAATAACAACAGCAACAACAACCCTAAACAACAACAACAACAATAACAACAACAACAACCCTAAACCACAACAACAATAACAACAGCAACAACAACCCTAAACAACAACAACAACAATAACCCTAAATAACAACAACAACAACAACAACAACAACAACAACAACACCAACAACAATAACAACAACAACAACAACAACAACCCTAAACAACAACAACAACAATAACCCTAAATAACAACAAGAACAAAAAAAACAACAACAATAACAACAACCACCTAAACAACAATTACAACAACAACAACAACCCTAAATAACAATAACAACAACAACCCTAAATAACAACAACAATAAAAACCCTAAATAACAACAACAACCCTAAATAACAACAATAACAGCAACAACAACAACAACCCTAAATAACAACAAGAACAACAAAAACAACAACAACAACAACAACAACAACAACACCAACAACAATAACAACAACAACAACAACAAAACAACAACAACAACCCTTAACAACAACAACAACAACAACCCTAAACAACAACAACAACAACAACAACAACAACAACAACCCTAAATAACAACAACAATAACAACAATAACAACAACCACAACAACAACCCTATCCAACAACAACAACAATAACAACAAAAACAACAACAACAACAACAACAACCCTAAATAACAACAACAACAAAAACCCTAAATAACAACAACAACAACAATCCTAAATAACAACAAGAACAACAACAACAACAACAACAACCCTAAATAACAACAACAACAACCCTAAATAAACACAACAACAACAACAACAATCCTAAACAACAACAACAACAACAACAATAACAACAACAACAACAACAACAAAAACAACAACAACAACAACAGCAATAACAACAACAACAACGACAACAACAACAACGACAACAACAACAACAACAACCCTAAACTACAACAACAAAAACAACCCTAAATAACAACAAGATTAACAACAACAACAACAATAACCCTAAAAAACAACAACAACCCTAAATAACAACAAGAACAACAACCCTAAACAACAACAACAACCCAAAACAATAACAACAACAACAATAACAACCCTAAACAACAACAGCAACAACAACAACCCTAAACAACAACAGCAACAACCCCAAAAACAACAACAACAACAACAACCCTAAACAACAACAACAACAACACTAAACAACAACAACAACAACAACCCTAAACAACAACAACAACAAACCTAAATAAAAACAACAACAACAACAACCCTAAATAAAAACAACAACAACAAACCTAAATAAAAACAACAACAACAACAACCCTAAATAAAAACAACAACAACAACCCTAAATAACAACAGCAACCCTAAATAACAACAACAACAACAAGAACAACAACAACCCTAAATAACAACAACAACAACAACAATAACAACTACCCTAAACAACAACAACAACAATAAAAACAATAACAACAAATACAACAACAACAACAATAACAACAACAACAGCCCTAAACAACAACAACAATAACAACAGCAACAACAACAATAACCCTAAATAACAACAACAACAACAACAACTACAACAAAAACAACAACAACAACAACAACAACAACACCAACAACAATAACAACAACAACAACAACAACAACAATAACAACAACAACAACAACAACAATAACAACAAAGATAACAACAACAACCCTAAACAACAACAACAATAACAACAAAGATAACAACAACAACAATAACAACAACAACAGCCTTAAACAACAACAACAATAACAACAGCAACAACAACCCTAAACAAGAACAACAACAATAACCCTAAATAACAAAAACAACAACAACAACAACAACACCAACAACAATAATAACAACAACAACAACAACAACCCTAAACAACAACAACAACAATAACGCTAAATAACAACAAGAACAAAAAAAACAACAACAACAACTACAACAACAACAACCCTAAATAACAACAAGAACAACAACCCTAAACAACAACAACAACAACCCTAAACAACAACAACAACCCAAAACAATAACAACAACAACAATAACAACCCTAAACAACAACAGCAACAACAACAGCAACAACAACAACCCTAAACAACAACAGCAACAACCCCAAACAACAACAACAACAACAACAACCCTAAACAACAACAACAACAACCCTAAACAACAACAACAACAACCCTAAACAATAAGAACAACAACCCTAAACAACAACAACAACAACAACAACAACCCTAAACAACAACAACAACAAACCTAAATAAAAACAACAACAACAACAACCCTAAATTAAAACAACAACAACAACCCTAAATAACTACAAGAACAACAACAACAAAAACCCTAAATAACAACAGCAACTCTAAATAACAACAACAACAACAAGAACAACAACAACCCTAAATAACAACAACAACAACAACAACAATAACAACAACCCTAAACAACAACAACAACAACAACAACAACAACAACAACAACAACAACAACAATAATAACAACAAAGACAACAACAACAACAATAACAACAACAACAACCCTAAACAACAACAACAATAACAACAGCAACAACAACCCTAAACAACAACAACAACAATAACCTTAAATAACAACAACAACAAAAACAACAACAACAACAACCCTAACCAACAACAACAACAATAACCCTAAATAACAACAAGAACAAAAAAAACAACAACAATAACAACAACCACCTAAACAACAATTACAACAACAACAACAATAACAACAACCACCTAAACAACAATTACAACAACAACAACAACAACCCTAAATAACAATAACAACAACAACCATAAATAACAACAACAATAAAAACCCTAAATAACAACAACAACCCTAAATAACAACAATAACAATAACAACAACAACAACCCTAAATAACAACAAGAACAACAAAAACAACAACAACACCAACAACAATAACAACAACAACAACAACCCTAAACAACAACAACAACAACAACACTAAACAACAACAACAACAACAACAACAACAACAACAACAACCCTAAATAACAACAACAATAACAACAATAACAACAATAACAACAACCACAACAACAACCCTATCCAACAACAACAACAATAACAACAAAAACAACAACAACAACAACAACAACCCTAAATAACAACAACAACAAAAACCCTAAATAACAACAACAACAACAATCCTAAATAACAACAAGAACAACAACAACAACAACAACAACCCTAAATAACAACAACAACAACCCTAAATAAACACAACAACAACAACAACAATCCTAAACAACAACAACAACAACAACAATAACAACAACAACAACAACAAAAACAACAACAACAACAACA
>OX359291.1:33541957-33544457 GCA_947179395.2 Pulicaria dysenterica
CCAACAACAACAACCCTAAATAACAACAAGAACAACAACCCTAACCAACAACAACAACCACAACAACCCTAAACAACAACAACAACCCAAAACAATAACAACAACAACAATAACAACCCTAAACAACAACAGCAACAACAACAATCCTAAACAACAACAGCAACAACCCCAAACAACAACAACACCAACAACAACAACAACCCTAAACAACAACAACAACAATAACCCTAAATAACAACAAGAACAAAAAAAACAACAACAATAACAACAACCACCTAAACAACAATTACAACAACAACAACAATAAGAACAATAACAACAACCCTAAATAACAATAACAACAATAACCCTAAATAACAACAACAACAAAAACCCTAAATAACAACAACAACAATAACAACAACCCTAAATAACAACAAGAACAACAAAAACAACAACAACAACAACAACAACAACAACAACACCAACAACAATAACAACAACAACAACAACAACAACAACAACAACCCTAAACAACAACAACAACAACAACCACCCTAAAGAATAACAACAACAACAACAACAACTACAACCCTAAATAACAACAACAGCAACAACAACAACAACAACAACAACAACAACAACAACAACAACAACAACAACAACAACAACAACAACAACCACCCTAAACAACAACAACAACAACAACAACAACAACAACAACAACACCAACAACAATAACAACAACAACAACAACAACAACAACAACAACAACAACAACCCTAAACAACAACAACAACAATAACCCTAAATAACAACAAGAACAAAAAAAAAACAACAACAATAACAACAACCACCTAAACAACAATTACAACAACAACAACAATAAGAACAATAACAACAACCCTAAATAACAATAACAACAATAACCCTAAATAACAACAACAACAAAAAACCTAAATAACAACAACAACAATAACAACAACCCTAAATAACAACAAGAACAACAAAAACAACAACAACAACAACAACAACAACAACACCAACAACAATAACAACAACAACAACAACAACAACAACAACAACCCTAAACAACAACAACAACAACAACCACCCTAAAGAATAACAACAACAACAACTACTACTACAACCCTAAATAACAACAACAGCAACAACAACAACAACAACAACAACAACAACAACAACAATAACAACAACCCTAAACAACAACAACAACAACAACAACAACAACAACAACAACAACAACAACAACACCAACAACAATAACAACAACAACAACAACAACAACAACCCTAAACAACAACAACAACAATAACCCTAAATAACAACAAGAACAAAAAAAAACAACAACAATAACAACAACCACCTAAACAACAATTACAACAACAACAACAATAAGAACAATAACAACAACCCTAAATAACAATAACAACAATAACCCTAAATAACAACAACAACAAAAACCCTAAATAACAACAACAACAATAACAACAATCCTAAATAACAACAAGAACAACAAAAACAACAACAACAACAACAACAACAACAACAACACCAACAACAATAACAACAACAACAACAACACCAACAACAATAACAACAACAACAACAACAACAACAACAACAACCCTAAACAACAACAACAACAACAACCACCCTAAAGAATAACAACAACAACAACAACTACTACAACCCTAAACAACAACACCAACAACAATAACAACAACAACAACAACAACAACAACAACCCTAAACAACAACAACAACAATAACGCTAAATAACAACAAGAACAAAAAAAAACAACAACAATAACATCAACCACCTAAACAACAATTACAACAACAACAACAATAAGAACAACAACAACAACCCTATATAACAATAACAACAATAACCCTAAATAACAACAACAACAAAAACCCTAAATAACAACAACAACAATAACAACAACCCTAAATAACAACAACAACAACAAAAACAACAACAACAACAAGAACAACACCAACAATAACAACAACAACAACAACAACACCAACAATAACAACAACAACAACAACAACAACAACAACCCTAAACAACAACAACAACAACAACAACCACCCTAAAGAATAACAACAACAACAACAACAACCCTAAATAACAACAGCAGCAACAACAACAACAACAACAACAACAACACCAACAACAATAACAACAACAACAACAACAACAACCCTAAACAATAACAACAACAACAACCACCCTAAACCACAACAACAACAACAACCACCCTAAAGAATAACAACAACAACAACAACAACCCTAAATAACAACAACAGCAACAACAACAACAACAACAACAACACCAACAACAATAACAACAACAACAACAACAACAACCCTAAACAATAACAACAACAACAACCACCCTAAAGAATAACAACAACAACAACGACAACAACAACAACAACCCTAAACTACAACAACAAAAACAACCCTAAATAACAACAAGATTAACAA
>OX359291.1:33549457-33566957 GCA_947179395.2 Pulicaria dysenterica
AACAACCCTAAATAACAACAAGATTAACAACAACAACAACAACAATAACCCTAAAAAACAACAACAACCCTAAATAACAACAAGAACAACAACCCTAAACAACAACAACAACAACCCTAAACAACAACAACCCAAAACAATAACAACAACAACAATAACAACCCTAAACAACAACAACAACAACAACAACCCTAAACAACAACAGCAACAACCCCAAACAACAACAACAACAACAACCCTAAACAACAACAATAACAACCCTAAACAACAACTACAACAAACCTAAATAAAAACAACAACAACAACAACCCAAAATAAAAACAACAACAACAACCCTAAATAACTACAAGAACAACAACAACAAAAACCCTAAATAACAACAGCAACCCTAAATAACAACAACAACAACAAGAACAACAACAACCCTAAATAACAACAACAACAACAACAATAACAACAACCCTAAACAACAACAACAACAACAACAACAACAACAACAACACCAACAACAATAACAACAACAACAACAACAACAACAACAACCCTAAATAACAACAAGAGCAAAAAAAACAACAACAATAACAACAACCACCTAAACAACAATTACAACAACAACAACAATAAGAACAATAACAACAACCCTAAATAACAATAACAACAATAACCCTAAATAACAACAACAACAAAAACCCTAAATAACAACAACAACAATAACAACAACCCTAAATAACAACAAGAACAACAAAAACAACAACAACAACAACAACAACAACAACACCAACAACAATAACAACAACAACAACAACAACAACAACAACAACCCTAAACAACAACAACAACAACAACCACCCTAAAGAATAACAACAACAACAACAACAACTACAACCCTAAATAACAACAACAGCAACAACAACAACAACAACAACAACAACAACAACAACAACACCAACAACAATAACAACAACAACAACAACAACAACAACAACAACAACCCTAAACAACAACAACAACAATAACGCTAAATAACAACAAGAACAAAAAAAAACAACAATAACAACAACCACCTAAACAACAATTACAACAACAACAACAAAAAGAACAACAACAACAACCCTATATAACAATAACAACAATAACCCTAACTAACAACAACAACAAAAACCCTAAATAACAACAACAACAATAACAACAACCCTAAATAACAACAAGAACAACAAAAACAACAACAACAACAACAACCCTAAATAACAACAACAACAACAACAATAACAACAACCCTAAACAACAACAACAACAACAACAACAATAACAACAAAGACAACAACAACAACAATAACAACAACAACAGCCCTAAACAACAACAACAATAACAACAGCAACAACAACCCTAAACAACAACAACAACAATAACCCTAAATAACAACAACAACAACAACAACAACAACAACAACACCAACAACAACAACAACAACAACAACAACAACAACAACAACCCTAAACAACAACAACAACAATAACACTAAATAACAACAAGAACAAAAAAAACAACAACAATAACAACAACCACCTAAACAACAATTACAACAACAACAACAACAACAACCCTAAATAACAATAACAACAACAACCCTAAATAACAACAACAACAACAAAAACCCTAAATAACAACAATAACAACAACAACAACAACAACCCTAAATAACAACAAGAACAACAAAAACAACAACAACAACAACAACAACAACAACCCTAAACAACAACAACAACAACAACCCTAAATAACAACAACAACAACAACAACAACAATAAAAACAACCACAACAACAACCCTAAATAAAAACAACAACAACAACAACAACCCTATACAACAACAACAATAACAACAAAAACAACAACAACAACAACAACAACAATAACAACAACAACAACAACCCTAAATAACAACAACAACAACAACAAAAACCCTAAATAACAACAACAATAACAACAACCCTAAATAACAACAAGAACAACAAGAACAACAAGAACAACAACAACAACAACAACCCTAAATAACAACAACAACAACAACAACAACAACAACAACAACCCTAAACAACAACAACAACAACCCTAAATAGCGACAACAACAACAACAACAACTGCTACTACAACAACAACAACTACAACAATAACAACAACAACAACAACCCTAAACAACAACAACAACAACAACAACAACCACCCTAAACAATAACAACAACAACAACAACAACCCTAAATAACAACAACAACAACAACCCTAAATATAAACAACAACAACAACAACAATCCTAAACAACAACAACAACAACAACAACAATAACAACAACAACAACAACAACAACAAAAACAACAACAACAACAACAACAACAGCAATAACAACAACAATAACGACAACAACAACAACAACCCTAAACTACAACAACAAAAACAACCCTAAATAACAACAAGATTAACAACAACAACAACAACAATAACCCTAAAAAACAACAACAACCCTAAATAACAACAAGAACAACAACCCTAAACAACAACAACAACAACCCTAAACAACAACAACCCAAAACAATAACAACAACAACAATAACAACCCTAAACAACAACAACAACAACAACAACCCTAAACAACAACAGCAACAACCCCAAACAACAACAACAACAACAACCCTAAACAACAACAATAACAACCCTAAACAACAACAACAACAAACCTAAATAAAAACAACAACAACAACAACCCAAAATAAAAACAACAACAACAACCCTAAATAACTACAAGAACAACAACAACAAAAACCCTAAATAACAACAGCAACCCTAAATAACAACAACAACAACAAGAACAACAACAACCCTAAATAACAACAACAACAACAACAATAACAACAACCCTAAACAACAACAACAACAACAACAACAACAACAACAACAACACCAACAACAATAACAACAACAACAACAACAACAACAACAACAACCCTAAATAACAACAAGAACAAAAAAAAACAACAACAATAACAACAACCACCTAAACAACAATTACAACAACAACAACAATAAGAACAATAACAACAACCCTAAATAACAATAACAACAATAACCCTAAATAACAACAACAACAAAAACCCTAAATAACAACAACAACAATAACAACAACCCTAAATAACAACAAGAACAACAAAAACAACAACAACAACAACAACAACAACAACACCAACAACAATAACAACAACAACAACAACAACAACAACAACAACCCTAAACAACAACAACAACAACAACCACCCTAAAGAATAACAACAACAACAACAACAACTACAACCCTAAATAACAACAACAGCAACAACAACAACAACAACAACAACAACAACAACAACACCAACAACAATAACAACAACAACAACAACAACAACAACAACAACCCTAAACAACAACAACAACAATAACGCTAAATAACAACAAGAACAAAAAAAAACAACAATAACAACAACCACCTAAACAACAATTACAACAACAACAACAAAAAGAACAACAACAACAACCCTATATAACAATAACAACAATAACCCTAACTAACAACAACAACAAAAACCCTAAATAACAACAACAACAATAACAACAACCCTAAATAACAACAACAACAACAAAAACAACAACAACAACAACAACCCTAAATAACAACAACAACAACAACAATAACAACAACCCTAAACAACAACAACAACAACAACAACAATAACAACAAAGACAACAACAACAACAATAACAACAACAACAGCCCTAAACAACAACAACAATAACAACAGCAACAACAACCCTAAACAACAACAACAACAATAACCCTAAATAACAACAACAACAACAACAACAACAACAACAACACCAACAACAATAACAACAACAACAACAACAACAACAACAACCCTAAACAACAACAACAACAATAACACTAAATAACAACAAGAACAAAAAAAACAACAACAATAACAACAACCACCTAAACAACAATTACAACAACAACAACAACAACAACCCTAAATAACAATAACAACAACAACCCTAAATAACAACAACAACAACAAAAACCCTAAATAACAACAATAACAACAACAACAACAACCCTAAATAACAACAAGAACAACAAAAACAACAACAACAACAACAACAACAACAACCCTAAACAACAACAACAACAACAACCCTAAATAACAACAACAACAACAACAACAACAATAAAAACAACCACAACAACAACCCTAAATAAAAACAACAACAACAACAACAACCCTATACAACAACAACAATAACAACAAAAACAACAACAACAACAACAACAACAATAACAACAATACCAACAACCCTAAATAACAACAACAACAACAAAAACCCTAAATAACAACAACAACAACAACAACCCTAAATAACAACAAGAACAACAACAACAACAACAACAACAACAACAACAACAACAACAACCCTAAATAACAACAACAACAACAACAACAACAACAACAACAACAACAACAACAACCCTAAACAACAACAACAACAACCCTAAATAGCGACAACAACAACAACAACAACTGCTACTACAACAACAACAACTACAACAATAACAACAACAACAACAACAACAACCCTAAACAACAACAACAACAACAACAACAACCACCCTAAACAATAACAACAACAACAACAACAACCCTAAATAACAACAACAACAACAACCCTAAATATAAACAACAACAACAACAACAACAACAATCCTAAACAACAACAACAACAACAACAACAATAACAACAACAACAACAACAACAACAACAAAAACAACAACAACAACAACAACAGCAATAACAACAACAACAACGACAACAACAACAACAACCCTAAACTACAACAACAAAAACAACCCTAAATAACAACAAGATTAACAACAACAACAACAATAACCCTAAAAAACAACAACAACCCTAAATAAAAACAAGAACAACAACCCTAAACAACAACAACAACAACCCTAAACAACAACAACCCAAAACAATAACAACAACAACAATAACAACCCTAAACAACAACAACAACAACAACAACAACCCTAAACAACAACAGCAACAACCCCAAACAACAACAACAACAACAACCCTAAACAACAACAACAACAACAACAACCACCCTAAAGAATAACAACAACAACAACAACAACCCTAAATAACAACAGCAGCAACAACAACAACAACCCTAAACAATAACAACAACAACAACCACCCTAAACAACAACAACAACAACAACCACCCTAAAGAATAACAACAACAACAACAACAACCCTAAATAACAACAACAGCAACAACAACAACAACAACAACAACACCAACAACAATAACAACAACAACAACAACAACAACCCTAAACAATAACAACAACAACAACCACCCTAAAGAATAACAACAACAACAACGACAACAACAACAACAACCCTAAACTACAACAACAAAAACAACCCTAAATAACAACAAGATTAACAACAACAACAACAATAACCCTAAAAAACAACAACAACCCTAAATAACAACAAGAACAACAACCCTAACCAACAACAACAACCCTAAATAACAACAAGAACAACAACCCTAACCAACAACAACAACCACAACAACCCTAAACAACAACAACAACCCAAAACAATAACAACAACAACAATAACAACCCTAAACAACAACAGCAACAACAACAATCCTAAACAACAACAGCAACAACCCCAAACACCAACAACAACAACAACCCTAAACAACAACAACAACAACAACCCTAAACAATAGCAACAAAAACCCTAAACAACAACAACAACAACAACCCTAAACAACAACAACAACAAACCTAAATAAAAACAACAACAACAACAACCCTAAATAAAAACAACAACATCAACCCTAAATAACTACAAGAACAACAACAACAACAACAAAAACCCTAAATAACAATAGCAACTCTAAATAACAAGAACAACAACAAGAACAACAACAACCCTAAATAACAACAACAACAACAACAATAACAACAACCCTAAACAACAACAACAACAACAACAACAATAACAACAAAGACAACAACAACAACAATAACAACAACAACAGCCCTAAACAACAACAACAATAACAACAGCAACAACAACCCTAAACAACAACAACAACAATAACCCTAAATAACAACAACAACAACAACAACAACAACAACAACAACAACAACAATAACAACAACAACAACAACAACAACCCTAAACAACAACAACAACAATAACACTAAATAACAACAAGAACAAAAAAAACAACAACAATAACAACAACCACCTAAACAACAATTACAACAACAACAACAACAACAACCCTAAATAACAATAACAACAACAACCCTAAATAACAACAACAACAAAAACCCTAAATAACAACAACAACCCTAAATAACAACAAGAACAACCCTCAACAACAACAAGAACAACAATAACAACAACATCAACAACAACCCTAAATAACAACAAGAACAACAAAAACAACAACAACAACAACAACAACAACAACCCTAAACAACAACAACAACAACAACCCTAAATAACAACAACAACAACAACAACAACAATAAAAACAACCACAACAACAACCCTAAATAAAAACAACAACAACAACAACAACCCTATACAACAACAACAATAACAACAAAAACAACAACAACAACAACAACAACAATAACAACAACAACAACAACCCTAAATAACAACAACAACAACAACAAAAACCCTAAATAACAACAACAATAACAACAACCCTAAATAACAACAAGAACAACAATAACAACAAGAACAACAACAACAACAACAACCCTAAATAACAACAACAACAACAACAACAACAACAACAACAACCCTAAACAACAACAACAACAACCCTAAATAGCGACAACAACTACAACAACAACTGCTACTACAACAACAACAACTACAACAATAACAACAACAACAACAACCCTAAACAACAACAACAACAACCACCCTAAACAATAACAACAACAACAACAACAACCCTAAATAACAACAACAACAACAACCCTAAATATAAACAACAACAACAACAACAATCCTAAACAACAACAACAACAACAACAACAATAACAACAACAACAACAACAACAACAAAAACAACAACAACAACAACAACAACAGCAATAACAACAACAACAACGACAACAACAACAACAACCCTAAACTACAACAACAAAAACAACCCTAAATAACAACAAGATTAACAACAACAACAACAACAATAACCCTAAAAAACAACAACAACCCTAAATAACAACAAGAACAACAACCCTAAACAACAACAACAACAACCCTAAACAACAACAACCCAAAACAATAACAACAACAACAATAACAACCCTAAAAAACAACAACAACAACAACAACCCTAAACAACAACAGCAACAACCCCAAACAACAACAACAACAACAACCCTAAACAACAACAATAACAACCCTAAACAACAACAACAACAAACCTAAATAAAAACAACAACAACAACAACCCAAAATAAAAACAACAACAACAACCCTAAATAACTACAAGAACAACAACAACAAAAACCCTAAATAACAACAGCAACCCTAAATAACAACAACAACAACAAGAACAACAACAACCCTAAATAACAACAACAACAACAACAATAACAACAACCCTAAACAACAACAACAACAACAACAACAACAACAACAACAACAACAACAATAACAACAACAACAACAACAACAACAACAACCCTAAATAACAACAAGAACAAAAAAAAACAACAACAATAACAACAACCACCTAAACAACAATTACAACAACAACAACAATAAGAACAATAACAACAACCCTAAATAACAATAACAACAATAACCCTAAATAACAACAACAACAAAAACCCTAAATAACAACAACAACAATAACAACAACCCTAAATAACAACAAGAACAACAAAAACAACAACAACAACAACAACAACAACAACACCAACAACAATAACAACAACAACAACAACAACAACAACAACAACCCTAAACAACAACAACAACAACAACCACCCTAAAGAATAACAACAACAACAACAACAACTACAACCCTAAATAACAACAACAGCAACAACAACAACAACAACAACAACAACAACAACAACACCAACAACAATAACAACAACAACAAAAACAACAACAACAACAACCCTAAACAACAACAACAACAATAACGCTAAATAACAACAAGAACAAAAAAAAACAACAATAACAACAACCACCTAAACAACAATTACAACAACAACAACAAAAAGAACAACAACAACAACCCTATATAACAATAACAACAATAACCCTAACTAACAACAACAACAAAAACCCTAAATAACAACAACAACAATAACAACAACCCTAAATAACAACAAGAACAACAAAAACAACAACAACAACAACAACCCTAAATAACAACAACAACAACAACAATAACAACAACCCTAAACAACAACAACAACAACAACAACAATAACAACAAAGACAACAACAACAACAATAACAACAACAACAGCCCTAAACAACAACAACAATAACAACAGCAACAACAACCCTAAACAACAACAACAACAATAACCCTAAATAACAACAACAACAACAACAACAACAACAACAACACCAACAACAATAACAACAACAACAACAACAACAACAACAACCCTAAACAACAACAACAACAATAACACCAAATAACAACAAGAACAAAAAAAACAACAACAATAACAACAACCACCTAAACAACAATTACAACAACAACAACAACAACAACCCTAAATAACAATAACAACAACAACCCTAAATAACAACAACAACAACAAAAACCCTAAATAACAACAATAACAACAACAACAACAACAACCCTAAATAACAACAAGAACAACAAAAACAACAACAACAACAACAACAACAACAACCCTAAATAACAACAACAACAACAACAACAACAATAAAAACAACCACAACAACAACCCTAAATAAAAACAACAACAACAACAACAACCCTATACAACAACAACAATAACAACAAAAACAACAACAACAACAACAACAACAATAACAACAACAACAACAACCCTAAATAACAACAACAACAACAACAAAAACCCTAAATAACAACAACAACAACAACAACCCTAAATAACAACAAGAACAACAACAACAACAACAACAACAACAACAACAACAACAACCCTAAATAACAACAACAACAACAACAACAACAACAACAATAACAACAACAACAACCCTAAACAACAACAACAACAACCCTAAATAGCGACAACAACAACAACAACAACTGCTACTACAACAACAACAACTACAACAATAACAACAACAACAACAACAACAACCCTAAACAACAACAACAACAACAACAACAACCACCCTAAACAATAACAACAACAACAACAACAACCCTAAATAACAACAACAACAACAACCCTAAATATAAACAACAACAACAACAACAACAACAATCCTAAACAACAACAACAACAACAACAACAATAACAACAACAACAACAACAACAACAACAAAAACAACAACAACAACAACAACAGCAATAACAACAACAACAACGACAACAACAACAACAACCCTAAACTACAACAACAAAAACAACCCTAAATAACAACAAGATTAACAACAACAACAACAATAACCCTAAAAAACAACAACAACCCTAAATAAAAACAAGAACAACAACCCTAAACAACAACAACAACAACCCTAAACAACAACAACCCAAAACAATAACAACAACAACAATAACAACCCTAAACAACAACAACAACAACAACAACAACCCTAAACAACAACAGCAACAACCCCAAACAACAACAACAACAACAACCCTAAACAACAACAACAACAAACCTAAATAAAAACAACAACAACAACAACCCTAAATAAAAACAACAACAACAACCCTAAATAACTACAAGAACAACAACAACAAAAACCCTAAATAACAACAGCAACCCTAAATAACAACAACAACAACAAGAACAACAACAACCCTAAATAACAACAACAACAACAACAATAACAACAACCCTAAACAACAACAGCAACAACAACAACAACAACAACAACAACAACAACAACACCAACAACAATAACAACAACAACAACAACAACAACAACAACCCTAAACAACAACAACAACAATAACCCTAAATAACAACAAGAACAAAAAAAAACAACAACAATAACAACAACCACCTAAACAACAATTACAACAACAACAACAATAAGAACAATAACAACAACCCTAAATAACAATAACAACAATAACCCTAAATAACAACAACAACAAAAACCCTAAATAACAACAACAACAATAACAACAACCCTAAATAACAACAAGAACAACAAAAACAACAACAACAACAACAACAACAACAACAACACCAACAACAATAACAACAAAAACAACAACAACAACAACAACAACAACCCTAAACAACAACAACAACAACAACCACCCTAAAGAATAACAACAACAACAACAACTACAACCCTAAATAACAACAACAGCAACAACAACAACAACAACAACAACAACAACAACAACAACAACAACACCAACAACAATAACAACAACAACAACAACAACAACAACCCTAAACAACAACAACAACAATAACGCTAAATAACAACAAGAACAAAAAAAAACAACAACAATAACAACAACCACCTAAACAAGAATTACAACAACAACAACAAAAAGAACAACAACAACAACCCTATATAACAATAACAACAATAACCCTAACTAACAACAACAACAAAAACCCTAAATAACAACAACAACAATAACAACAACCCTAAATAACAACAAGAACAACAAAAACAACAACAACAACAACAACAACAACAACAACAACAACACCAACAATAACAACAACAACAACAACAACAACAACAACAACCCTAAACAACAACAACAACAACAACCACCCTAAAGAATAACAACAACAACAACAACAACCCTAAATAAAAACAACAGCAACAACAACAACAACAACAACAACAACACCAACAACAATAACAACAACAACAACAACAACAACAACCCTAAACAATAACAACAACAACAACCACCCTAAAGAATAACAACAACAACCCTAAATAACAATTACAACAACAACAACAATAACAACAACCACAACAACAACCCTAAATAAAAACAACAACAACAACAACCCTAAATAAAAACAACAACATCAACCCTAAATAACTACAAGAACAACAACAACAACAACAAAAACCCTAAATAACAATAGCAACTCTAAATAACAAGAACAACAACAAGAACAACAACAACCCTAAATAACAACAACAACAACAACAATAACAACAACCCTAAACAACAACAACAACAACAACAATAACAACAAAGACAACAACAACAACAATAACAACAACAACAGCCCTAAACAACAACAACAATAACAACAGCAACAACAACCCTAAACAACAACAACAACAATAACCCTAAATAACAACAACAACAACAACAACAACAACAACACCAACAACAATAACAACAACAACAACAACAACAACCCTAAACAACAACAACAACAATAACACTAAATAACAACAAGAACAAAAAAAACAACAACAATAACAACAACCACCTAAACAACAATTACAACAACAACAACAACAACAACCCTAAATAACAATAACAACAACAACCCTAAATAACAACAACAACAAAAACCCTAAATAACAACAACAACCCTAAATAACAACAAGAACAACCCTAAACAACAACAAGAACAACAATAACAACAACATCAACAACAACCCTAAATAACAACAAGAACAACAAAAACAACAACAACAACAACAACAACAACCCTAAACAACAACAACAACAACAACCCTAAATAACAACAACAACAACAACAACAACAATAAAAACAACCACAACAACAACCCTAAATAAAAACAACAACAACAACAACAACCCTATACAACAACAACAATAACAACAAAAACAACAACAACAACAACAACAACAATAACAACAACAACAACAACCCTAAATAACAACAACAACAACAACAAAAACCCTAAATAACAACAACAATAACAACAACCCTAAATAACAACAAGAACAACAAGAACAACAAGAACAACAACAACAACAACAACCCTAAATAACAACAACAACAACAACAACAACAACAACAACAACAACCCTAAACAACAACAACAACAACCCTAAATAGCGACAACAACAACAACAACAACTGCTACTACAACAACAACAACTACAACAATATCAACAACAACAACAACCCTAAACAATAACAACAACAACAACAACAACCACCCTAAACAATAACAACAACAACAACAACAACCCTAAATAACAACAACAACAACAACCCTAAATATAAACAACAACAACAACAACAATCCTAAACAACAACAACAACAACAACAACAATAACAACAACAACAACAACAAAAACCCTAAATAACAACAACAATAACAACAACCCTAAATAACAACAAGAACAACAAGAACAACAAGAACAACAACAACAACAACAACCCTAAATAACAACAACAACAACAACAACAACAACAACAACAACAACCCTAAACAACAACAACAACAACCCTAAATAGCGACAACAACAACAACAACAACTGCTACTACAACAACAACAACTACAACAATATCAACAACAACAACAACCCTAAACAATAACAACAACAACAACAACAACCACCCTAAACAATAACAACAACAACAACAACAACCCTAAATAACAACAACAACAACAACCCTAAATATAAACAACAACAACAACAACAATCCTAAACAACAACAACAACAACAACAACAATAACAACAACAACAACAACAACAACAAAAACAACAACAACAACAACAACAACAGCAATAACAACAACAACAACGACAACAACAACAACAACCCTAAACTACAACAACAAAAACAACCCTAAATAACAACAAGATTAACAACAACAACAACAACAATAACCCTAAAAAACAACAACAACCCTAAATAACAACAAGAACAACAACCCTAAACAACAACAACAACAACCCTAAACAACAACAACCCAAAACAATAACAACAACAACAATAACAACCCTAAACAACAACAACAACAACAACAACCCTAAACAACAACAGCAACAACAACAACAACAACAACAACAACCCTAAACAACAACAATAACAACCCTAAACAACAACAACAACAAACCTAAATAAAAACAACAACAACAACAACCCAAAATAAAAACAACAACAACAACCCTAAATAACTACAAGAACAACAACAACAAAAACCCTAAATAACAACAGCAACCCTAAATAACAACAACAACAACAAGAACAACAACAACCCTAAATAACAACAACAACAACAACAATAACAACAACCCTAAACAACAACAACAACAACAACAACAACAACAACAACAACACCAACAACAATAACAACAACAACAACAACAACAACAACAACCCTAAATAACAACAAGAACAAAAAAAAACAACAACAATAACAACAACCACCTAAACAACAATTACAACAACAACAACAATAAGAACAATAACAACAACCCTAAATAACAATAACAACAATAACCCTAAATAACAACAACAACAAAAACCCTAAATAACAACAACAACAATAACAACAACCCTAAATAACAACAAGAACAACAAAAACAACAACAACAACAACAACAACAACAACACCAACAACAATAACAACAACAACAACAACAACAACAACAACAACCCTAAACAACAACAACAACAACAACCACCCTAAAGAATAACAATAACAACAACAACAACAACAACAACAACCCTAAACAACAACAACAACAATAACGCTAAATAACAACAAGAACAAAAAAAAACAACAACAATAACAACAACCACCTAAACAAGAATTACAACAACAACAACAAAAAGAACAACAACAACAACCCTATATAACAATAACAACAATAACCCTAACTAACAACAACAACAAAAACCCTAAATAACAACAACAACAATAACAACAACCCTAAATAACAACAAGAACAACAAAAACAACAACAACAACAACAACAACAACAACAACAACAACACCAACAATAACAACAACAACAACAACAACAACAACAACAACCCTAAACAACAACAACAACAACAACCACCCTAAAGAATAACAACAACAACAACAACAACCCTAAATAAAAACAACAGCAACAACAACAACAACAACAACAACAACACCAACAACAATAACAACAACAACAACAACAACAACAACCCTAAACAATAACAACAACAACAACCACCCTAAAGAATAACAACAACAACAACAACAACCCTAAATAACAATTACAACAACAACAACAATAACAACAACCACAACAACAACCCTAAATAAAAACAACAACAACAACAACCCTAAATAAAAACAACAACATCAACCCTAAATAACTACAAGAACAACAACAACAACAACAAAAACCCTAAATAACAATAGCAACTCTAAATAACAAGAACAACAACAAGAACAACAACAACCCTAAATAACAACAACAACAACAACAATAACAACAACCCTAAATAACAACAACAACAACAACAACAATAACAACAAAGACAACAACAACAACAATAACAACAACAACAGCCCTAAACAACAACAACAATAACAACAGCAACAACAACCCTAAACAACAACAACAACAATAACCCTAAATAACAACAACAACAACAACAACAACAACAACAACACCAACAACAATAACAACAACAACAACAACAACAACCCTAAACAACAACAACAACAATAACACTAAATAACAACAAGAACAAAAAAAACAACAACAATAACAACAACCACCTAAACAACAATTACAACAACAACAACAACAACAACCCTAAATAACAACAACAACAACAACCCTAAATAACAACAACAACAAAAACCCTAAATAACAACAACAACCCTAAATAACAACAAGAACAACCCTAAACAACAACAAGAACAACAATAACAACAACATCAACAACAACCCTAAATAACAACAAGAACAACAAAAACAACAACAACAACAACAACAACAACAACCCTAAACAACAACAACAACAACAACCCTAAATAACAACAACAACAACAACAACAACAATAAAAACAACCACAACAACAACCCTAAATAAAAACAACAACAACAACAACAACCCTAAACAACAACAACAATAACAACAAAAACAACAACAACAACAACAACAACAATAACAACAACAACAACAACCCTAAATAACAACAACAACAACAACAAAAACCCTAAATAACAACAACAATAACAACAACCCTAAATAACAACAAGAACAACAAGAACAACAAGAACAACAACAACAACAACAACCCTAAATAACAACAACAACAACAACAACAACAACAACAACAACAACCCTAAACAACAACAACAACAACCCTAAATAGCGACAACAACAACAACAACAACTGCTACTACAACAACAACAACTACAACAATAACAACAACAACAACAACCCTAAACAACAACAACAACAACAACAACAACCACCCTAAACAATAACAACAACAACAACAACAACCCTAAATAACAACAACAACAACAACCCTAAATATAAACAACAACAACAACAACAATCCTAAACAACAACAACAACAACAACAACAATAACAACAACAACAACAACAACAACAAAAACAACAACAACAACAACAACAACAGCAATAACAACAACAACAACGACAACAACAACAACAACCCTAAACTACAACAACAAAAACAACCCTAAATAACAACAAGATTAACAACAACAACAACAACAATAACCCTAAACAACAACAACAACCCTAAATAACAACAAGAACAACAACCCTAAACAACAACAACAACAACCCTAAACAACAACAACCCAAAACAATAACAACAACAACAATAACAACCCTAAACAACAACAACAACAACAACAACCCTAAACAACAACAGCAACAACCCCAAACAACAACAACAACAACAACCCTAAACAACAACAACAACAACCCTAAACAACAACAACAACAAACCTAAATAAAAACAACAACACCAACAACCCAAAATAAAAACAACAACAACAACCCTAAATAACTACAAGAACAACAACAACAAAAACCCTAAATAACAACAGCAACCCTAAATAACAACAACAACAACAAGAACAACAACAACCCTAAATAACAACAACAACAACAACAATAACAACAACCCTAAACAACAACAACAACAACAACAACAACAACAACAACACCAACAACAATAACAACAACAACAACAACAACAACAACAACCCTAAATAACAACAAGAACAAAAAAAAACAACAACAATAACAACAACCACCTAAACAACAATTACAACAACAACAACAATAAGAACAATAACAACAACCCTAAATAACAATAACAACAATAACCCTAAATAACAACAACAACAAAAACCCTAAATAACAACAACAACAATAACAACAACCCTAAATAACAACAAGAACAACAAAAACAACAACAACAACAACAACAACAACAACACCAACAACAATAACAACAACAACAACAACAACAACAACAACAACCCTAAACAACAACAACAACAACAACCACCCTAAAGAATAACAACAACAACAACAACAACAACAACAACAACCCTAAACAACAACAACAACAATAACGCTAAATAACAACAAGAACAAAAAAAAACAACAATAACAACAACCACCTAAACAACAATTACAACAACAACAACAAAAAGAACAACAACAACAACCCTATATAACAATAACAACAATAACCCTAACTAACAACAACAACAAAAACCCTAAATAACAACAACAACAATAACAACAACCCTAAATAACAACAAGAACAACAAAAACAACAACAACAACAACAACCCTAAATAACAACAACAACAACAACAATAACAACAACCCTAAACAACAACAACAACAACAACAACAATAACAACAAAGACAACAACAACAACAATAACAACAACAACAGCCCTAAACAACAACAACAATAACAACAGCAACAACAACCCTAAACAACAACAACAATAACCCTAAATAACAACAACAACAACAACAACAACAACAACAACAACAACAACAATAACAACAACAACAACAACAACAACAACAACCCTAAACAACAACAACAACAATAACACTAAATAACAACAAGAACAAAAAAAACAACAACAATAACAACAACCACCTAAACAACAATTACAACAACAACAACAACAACAACCCTAAATAACAATAACAACAACAACCCTAAATA
>OX359291.1:33571957-33581957 GCA_947179395.2 Pulicaria dysenterica
CAACAATAACAACCACCACAACAAGAACAACAACAACAACAACAACAACAACAACCCTAAATAACAACAACAACAACAACAATAACAACAACCCTAAACAACAACAACAACAACAACAACAATAACAACAAAGACAACAACAACAACAATAACAACAACAACAGCCCTAAACAACAACAACAATAACAACAGCAACAACAACCCTAAACAACAACAACAATAACCCTAAATAACAACAACAACAACAACAACAACAACAACAACAACAACAACAATAACAACAACAACAACAACAACAACAACAACCCTAAACAACAACAACAACAATAACACTAAATAACAACAAGAACAAAAAAAACAACAACAATAACAACAACCACCTAAACAACAATTACAACAACAACAACAACAACAACCCTAAATAACAATAACAACAACAACCCTAAATAACAACAACAACAACAACAACCCTAAATAACAACAATAACAACAACAACAACAACAACCCTAAATAACAACAAGAACAACAAAAACAACAACAACAACAACAACAACAACAACCCTAAACAACAACAACAACAACAACCCTAAATAACAACAACAACAACAACAACAACAATAAAAACAACCACAACAACAACCCTAAATAAAAACAACAACAACAACAACAACCCTATACAACAACAACAATAACAACAAAAACAACAACAACAACAACAACAACAATAACAACAACAACAACAACCCTAAATAACAACAACAACAACAACAAAAACCCTAAATAACAACAACAACAACAACAACCCTAAATAACAACAAGAACAACAACAACAACAACAACAACAACAACAACAACAACAACAACCCTAAATAACAACAACAACAACAACAACAACAACAACAACAACAACAACAACAACAACCCTAAACAACAACAACAACAACCCTAAATAGCGACAACAACAACAACAACAACTGTTACTACAACAACAACAACTACAACAATAACAACAACAACAACAACAACAACCCTAAACAACAACAACAACAACAACAACAACCACCCTAAACAATAACAACAACAACAACAACAACCCTAAATAACAACAACAACAACAATAACAACAACAACAACAACAACAACAACAACCCTAAACAACAACAACAACAACAACAACAATAACAACAACAACAACAACAACAACAACAAAAACAACAACAACAACAACAACAGCAATAACAACAACAACAACGACAACAACAACAACAACCCTAAACAACAACAACAAAAACAACCCTAAATAACAACAAGATTAACAACAACAACAACAATAACCCTAAAAAACAACAACAACCCTAAATAAAAACAACAACAACAACCCTAAACAACAACAACAACAACCCTAAACAACAACAACCCAAAACAATAACAACAACAACAATAACAACCCTAAACAACAACAACAACAACAACAACAACCCTAAACAACAACAACAACAACCCTAAACAACAACAACAACAACAACCCTAAACAACAACAACAACAACCCTAAACAACAACAACAACAAACCTAAATAAAAACAACAACAACAACAACCCTAAATAAAAACAACAACAACAACCCTAAATAACTACAAGAACAACAACAACAAAAACCCTAAATAACAACAGCAACCCTAAATAACAACAACAACAACAAGAACAACAACAACCCTAAATAACAACAACAACAACAACAACAACAACAACCCTAAACAACAACAGCAACAACAACAACAACAACAACAACAACAACAACAACACCAACAACAATAACAACAACAACAACAACAACAACAACAACCCTAAACAACAACAACAACAATAACCCTAAATAACAACAAGAACAAAAAAAAACAACAACAATAACAACAACCACCTAAACAACAATTACAACAACAACAACAATAAGAACAATAACAACAACCCTAAATAACAATAACAACAATAACCCTAAATAACAACAACAACAAAAACCCTAAATAACAACAACAACAATAACAACAACCCTAAATAACAACAAGAACAACAAAAACAACAACAACAACAACAACAACAACAACAACACCAACAACAATAACAACAAAAACAACAACAACAACAACAACAACAACCCTAAACAACAACAACAACAACAACCACCCTAAAGAATAACAACAACAACAACAACTACAACCCTAAATAACAACAACAGCAACAACAACAACAACAACAACAACAACAACAACAACAACAACACCAACAACAATAACAACAACAACAACAACAACAACAACCCTAAATAACAACAACAACAATAACGCTAAATAACAACAAGAACAAAAAAAAACAACAACAATAACAACAACCACCTAAACAAGAATTACAACAACAACAACAAAAAGAACAACAACAACAACCCTATATAACAATAACAACAATAACCCTAACTAACAACAACAACAAAAACCCTAAATAACAACAACAACAATAACAACAACCCTAAATAACAACAACAACAACAAAAACAACAACAACAACAACAACAACAACAACAACAACAACAACAACAACAATAACAACAACAACAACAACAACAACAACAACAACCCTAAACAACAACAACAACAACAACCACCCTAAAGAATAACAACAACAACAACAACAACCCTAAATAAAAACAACAGCAACAACAACAACAACAACAACAACAACACCAACAACAATAACAACAACAACAACAACAACAACAACCCTAAACAACAACAACAACAACAACCACCCTAAAGAATAACAACAACAACAACAACAACCCTAAATAACAATTACAACAACAACAACAATAACAACAACCACAACAACAACCCTAAATAAAAACAACAACAACAACAACCCTAAATAAAAACAACAACATCAACCCTAAATAACTACAAGAACAACAACAACAACAACAAAAACCCTAAATAACAATAGCAACTCTAAATAACAAGAACAACAACAAGAACAACAACAACCCTAAATAACAACAACAACAACAACAATAACAACAACCCTAAACAACAACAACAACAACAACAACAATAACAACAAAGACAACAACAACAACAATAACAACAACAACAGCCCTAAACAACAACAACAATAACAACAGCAACAACAACCCTAAACAACAACAACAACAATAACCCTAAATAACAACAACAACAACAACAACAACAACAACAACACCAACAACAATAACAACAACAACAACAACAACAACCCTAAACAACAACAACAACAATAACACTAAATAACAACAAGAACAAAAAAAACAACAACAATAACAACAACCACCTAAACAACAATTACAACAACAACAACAACAACAACCCTAAATAACAATAACAACAACAACCCTAAATAACAACAACAACAAAAACCCTAAATAACAACAACAACCCTAAATAACAACAAGAACAACCCTAAACAACAACAACAACAACAATAACAACAACATCAACAACAACCCTAAATAACAACAAGAACAACAAAAACAACAACAACAACAACAACAACAACAACCCTAAACAACAACAACAACAACAACCCTAAATAACAACAACAACAACAACAATAACAACAACCCTAAATAACAACAAGAACAACAAAAACAACAACAACAACAACAACAACAACAACACCAACAACAATAACAACAACAACAACAACAACAACAACAACAACCCTAAACAACAACAACAACAACAACCACCCTAAAGAATAACAACAACAACAACAACAACAACAACAACAACCCTAAACAACAACAACAACAATAACGCTAAATAACAACAAGAACAAAAAAAAACAACAATAACAACAACCACCTAAACAACAATTACAACAACAACAACAAAAAGAACAACAACAACAACCCTATATAACAATAACAACAATAACCCTAACTAACAACAACAACAAAAACCCTAAATAACAACAACAACAATAACAACAACCCTAAATAACAACAAGAACAACAAAAACAACAACAACAACAACAACCCTAAATAACAACAACAACAACAACAATAACAACAACCCTAAACAACAACAACAACAACAACAACAATAACAACAAAGACAACAACAACAACAATAACAACAACAACAGCCCTAAACAACAACAACAATAACAACAGCAACAACAACCCTAAACAACAACAACAATAACCCTAAATAACAACAACAACAACAACAACAACAACAACAACACCAACAACAATAACAACAACAACAACAACAACAACAACAACCCTAAACAACAACAACAACAATAACACTAAATAACAACAAGAACAAAAAAAACAACAACAATAACAACAACCACCTAAACAACAATTACAACAACAACAACAACAACAACCCTAAATAACAATAACAACAACAACCCTAAATAACAACAACAACAACAAAAACCCTAAATAACAACAATAACAACAACAACAACAACAACCCTAAATAACAACAAGAACAACAAAAACAACAACAACAACAACAACAACAACAACCCTAAACAACAACAACAACAACAACCCTAAATAACAACAACAACAACAACAACAACAATAAAAACAACCACAACAACAACCCTAAATAAAAACAACAACAACAACAACAACCCTAAACAACAACAACAATAACAACAAAAACAACAACAACAACAACAACAACAATAACAACAACAACAACAACCCTAAATAACAACAACAACAACAACAAAAACCCTAAATAACAACAACAACAACAACAACCCTAAATAACAACAAGAACAACAACAACAACAACAACAACAACAACAACAACAACAACCCTAAATAACAACAACAACAACAACAACAACAACAACAACAACAACAACAACAACAACCCTAAACAACAACAACAACAACCCTAAATAGCGACAACAACAACAACAACAACTGTTACTACAACAACAACAACTACAACAATAACAACAACAACAACAACAACAACCCTAAACAACAACAACAACAACAACAACAACCACCCTAAACAATAACAACAACAACAACAACAACCCTAAATAACAACAACAACAACAACAACAACAACAACAACAACAACAACAACAATCCTAAACAACAACAACAACAACAACAACAATAACAACAACAACAACAACAACAACAACAAAAACAACAACAACAACAACAACAGCAATAACAACAACAACAACGACAACAACAACAACAACCCTAAACTACAACAACAAAAACAACCCTAAATAACAACAAGATTAACAACAACAACAACAATAACCCTAAAAAACAACAACAACCCTAAATAAAAACAAGAACAACAACCCTAAACAACAACAACAACAACCCTAAACAACAACAACCCAAAACAATAACAACAACAACAATAACAACCCTAAACAACAACAACAACAACAACAACAACCCTAAACAACAACAACAACAACCCCAAACAACAACAACAACAACAACCCTAAACAACAACAACAACAACCCTAAACAACAACAACAACAAACCTAAATAAAAACAACAACAACAACAACCCTAAATAAAAACAACAACAACAACCCTAAATAACTACAAGAACAACAACAACAAAAACCCTAAATAACAACAGCAACCCTAAATAACAACAACAACAACAAGAACAACAACAACCCTAAATAACAACAACAACAACAACAATAACAACAACCCTAAACAACAACAGCAACAACAACAACAACAACAACAACAACAACAACAACACCAACAACAATAACAACAACAACAACAACAACAACAACAACCCTAAACAACAACAACAACAATAACCCTAAATAACAACAAGAACAAAAAAAAACAACAACAATAACAACAACCACCTAAACAACAATTACAACAACAACAACAATAAGAACAATAACAACAACCCTAAATAACAATAACAACAATAACCCTAAATAACAACAACAACAAAAACCCTAAATAACAACAACAACAATAACAACAACCCTAAATAACAACAAGAACAACAAAAACAACAACAACAACAACAACAACAACAACAACACCAACAACAATAACAACAAAAACAACAACAACAACAACAACAACAACCCTAAACAACAACAACAACAACAACCACCCTAAAGAATAACAACAACAACAACAACTACAACCCTAAATAACAACAACAGCAACAACAACAACAACAACAACAACAACAACAACAACAACAACACCAACAACAATAACAACAACAACAACAACAACAACAACCCTAAAGAATAACAACAACAATAACGCTAAATAACAACAAGAACAAAAAAAAACAACAACAATAACAACAACCACCTAAACAAGAATTACAACAACAACAACAAAAAGAACAACAACAACAACCCTATATAACAATAACAACAATAACCCTAACTAACAACAACAACAAAAACCCTAAATAACAACAACAACAATAACAACAACCCTAAATAACAACAAGAACAACAAAAACAACAACAACAACAACAACAACAACAACAACAACAACAACACCAACAATAACAACAACAACAACAACAACAACAACAACAACCCTAAACAACAACAACAACAACAACCACCCTAAAGAATAACAACAACAACAACAACAACCCTAAATAAAAACAACAGCAACAACAACAACAACAACAACAACAACACCAACAACAATAACAACAACAACAACAACAACAACAACCCTAAACAATAACAACAACAACAACCACCCTAAACAATAACAACAACAACAACAACAACCCTAAATAACAATTACAACAACAACAACAATAACAACAACCACAACAACAACCCTAAATAAAAACAACAACAACAACAACCCTAAATAAAAACAACAACATCAACCCTAAATAACTACAAGAACAACAACAACAACAACAAAAACCCTAAATAACAATAGCAACTCTAAATAACAAGAACAACAACAAGAACAACAACAACCCTAAATAACAACAACAACAACAACAACAACAACAACCCTAAACAACAACAACAACAACAACAACAATAACAACAAAGACAACAACAACAACAATAACAACAACAACAGCCCTAAACAACAACAACAATAACAACAGCAACAACAACCCTAAACAACAACAACAACAATAACCCTAAATAACAACAACAACAACAACAACAACAACAACAACACCAACAACAATAACAACAACAACAACAACAACAACCCTAAACAACAACAACAACAATAACACTAAATAACAACAAGAACAAAAAAAACAACAACAATAACAACAACCACCTAAACAACAATTACAACAACAACAACAACAACAACCCTAAATAACAATAACAACAACAACCCTAAATAACAACAACAACAAAAACCCTAAATAACAACAACAACCCTAAATAACAACAAGAACAACCCTAAACAACAACAAGAACAACAATAACAACAACATCAACAACAACCCTAAATAACAACAAGAACAACAAAAACAACAACAACAACAACAACAACAACAACCCTAAACAACAACAACAACAACAACCCTAAATAACAACAACAACAACAACAACAACAATAAAAACAACCACAACAACAACCCTAAATAAAAACAACAACAACAACAACAACCCTATACAACAACAATAACAACAAAAACAACAACAACAACAACAACAACAATAACAACAACAACAACAACCCTAAATAACAACAACAACAACAACAAAAACCCTAAATAACAACAACAATAACAACAACCCTAAATAACAACAAGAACAACAAGAACAACAAGAACAACAACAACAACAACAACCCTAAATAACAACAACAACAACAACAACAACAACAACAACAACCCTAAACAACAACAACAACAACCCTAAATAGCGACAACAACAACAACAACAACTGCTACTACAACAACAACAACTACAACAATAACAACAACAACAACAACCCTAAACAACAACAACAACAACAACAACAACCACCCTAAACAATAACAACAACAACAACAACAACAACCCTAAATAACAACAACAACAACAACCCTAAATATAAACAACAACAACAACAACAATCCTAAACAACAACAACAACAACAACAACAATAACAACAACAACAACAACAACAACAACAAAAACAACAACAACAACAACAACAACAGCAATAACAACAACAACAACGACAATAACAACAACAACCCTAAACTACAACAACAAAAACAACCCTAAATAACAACAAGATTAACAACAACAACAACAACAATAACCCTAAAAAACAACAACAACCCTAAATAACAACAAGAACAACAACCCTAAACAACAACAACAACAACCCTAAACAACAACAACCCAAAACAATAACAACAACAACAATAACAACCCTAAACAACAACAACAACAACAACAACCCTAAACAACAACAGCAACAACCCCAAACAACAACAACAACAACAACCCTAAACAACAACAATAACAACCCTAAACAACAACAACAACAAACCTAAATAAAAACAACAACAACAACAACCCAAAATAAAAACAACAACAACAACCCTAAATAACTACAAGAACAACAACAACAAAAACCCTAAATAACAACAGCAACCCTAAATAATAACAACAACCCTAAATAACAACAACAACAACAACAATAACAACAACCCTAAACAACAACAACAACAACAACAACAACAACAACAACACCAACAACAATAACAACAACAACAACAACAACAACAACAACCCTAAATAACAACAAGAACAAAAAAAAACAACAACAATAACAACAACCACCTAAACAACAATTACAACAACAACAACAATAAGAACAATAACAACAACCCTAAATAACAATAACAACAATAACCCTAAATAACAACAACAACAAAAACCCTAAATAACAACAACAACAATAACAACAACCCTAAATAACAACAAGAACAACAAAAACAACAACAACAACAACAACAACAACAACACCAACAACAATAACAACAACAACAACAACAACAACAACAACAACCCTAAACAACAACAACAACAACAACCACCCTAGAGAATAACAACAACAACAACAACAACTACAACCCTAAATAACAACAACAGCAACAACAACAACAACAACAACAACAACAACAACAACACCAACAACAATAACAACAACAACAACAACAACAACAACAACAACAACAACAACCCTAAACAACAACAACAACAATAACGCTAAATAACAACAAGAACAAAAAAAAACAACAATAACAACAACCACCTAAACAACAATTACAACAACAACAACAAAAAGAACAACAACAACAACCCTATATAACAATAACAACAATAACCCTAACTAACAACAACAACAAAAACCCTAAATAACAACAACAACAATAACAACAACCCTAAATAACAACAAGAACAACAAAAACAACAACAACAACAACAACCCTAAATAACAACAACAACAACAACAATAACAACAACCCTAAACAACAACAACAACAACAACAACAATAACAACAAAGACAACAACAACAACAATAACAACAACAACAGCCCTAAACAACAACAACAATAACAACAGCAACAACAACCCTAAACAACAACAACAACAATAACCCTAAATAACAACAACAACAACAACAACACCAACAACAATAACAACAACAACAACAACAACAACAACAACCCTAAACAACAACAACAACAATAACACTAAATAACAACAAGAACAAAAAAAACAACAACAATAACAACAACCACCTAAACAACAATTACAACAACAACAACAACAACAACCCTAAATAACAATAACAACAACAACCCTAAATAACAACAACAACAACAAAAACCCTAAATAACAACAATAACAACAACAACAACAACAACCCTAAATAACAACAAGAACAACAAAAACAACAACAAC
>OX359291.1:33584457-33586957 GCA_947179395.2 Pulicaria dysenterica
ACAACAACAATAACACTAAATAACAACAAGAACAAAAAAAACAACAACAATAACAACAACCACCTAAACAACAATTACAACAACAACAACAACAACAACAACCCTAAACAACAACAACAACAACAACCCTAAATAACAACAACAACAAAAACCCTAAATAACAACAACAACCCTAAATAACAACAAGAACAACCCTAAACAACAACAAGAACAACAATAACAACAACAACAACAACAACCCTAAATAACAACAAGAACAACAAAAACAACAACAACAACAACAACACAACAACCCTAAACAACAACAACAACAACAACCCTAAATAACAACAACAACAACAACAACAACAATAAAAACAACCACAACAACAACCCTAAATAAAAACAACAACAACAACAACAACCCTAAACAACAACAACAACAACAAAAACAACAACAACAACAACAACAACAATAACAACAACAACAACAACCCTAAATAACAACAACAACAACAACAAAAACCCTAAATAACAACAACAATAACAACAACCCTAAATAACAACAAGAACAACAAGAACAACAAGAACAACAACAACAACAACAACCCTAAATAACAACAACAACAACAACAACAACAACAACAACAACCCTAAACAACAACAACAACAACCCTAAATAGCGACAACAACAACAACAACAACTGCTACTACAACAACAACAACTACAACAATAACAACAACAACAACAACCCTAAACAACAACAACAACAACAACAACAACCACCCTAAACAATAACAACAACAACAACACAACAACCCTAAATAACAACAACAACAACAACCCTAAATATAAACAACAACAACAACAACAAAAACAACAACAACAACAACAACAACAATAACAACAACAACAACAACAACAACAACAAAAACAACAACAACAACAACAACAAGCAATAACAACAACAACAACAGCAACAACAACAACAACCCTAAACTACAACAACAAAAACAACCCTAAATAACAACAAGATTAACAACAACAACAACAACAATAACCCTAAAAAACAACAACAACCCTAAATAACAACAAGAACAACAACCCTAAACAACAACAACAACAACCCTAAACAACAACAACCCAAAACAATAACAACAACAACAATAACAACCCTAAACAACAACAACAACAACAACAACCCTAAACAACAACAACAACAACAACAACAACAACCCTAAACAACAACAATAACAACCCTAAACAACAACAACAACAAACCTAAATAAAAACAACAACAACAACAACCCAAAATAAAAACAACAACAACAACCCTAAATAACTACAAGAACAACAACAACAAAAACCCTAAATAACAACAGCAACCCTAAATAATAACAACAACCCTAAATAACAACAACAACAACAACAATAACAACAACCCTAAACAACAACAACAACAACAACAACAACAACAACAACACCAACAACAATAACAACAACAACAACAACAACAACAACAACCCTAAATAACAACAAGAACAAAAAAAAACAACAACAATAACAACAACCACCTAAACAACAATTACAACAACAACAACAATAAGAACAATAACAACAACCCTAAATAACAATAACAACAATAACCCTAAATAACAACAACAACAAAAACCCTAAATAACAACAACAACAATAACAACAACCCTAAATAACAACAAGAACAACAAAAACAACAACAACAACAACAACAACAACAACACCAACAACAATAACAACAACAACAACAACAACAACAACAACAACCCTAAACAACAACAACAACAACAACCACCCTAGAGAATAACAACAACAACAACAACAACTACAACCCTAAATAACAACAACAGCAACAACAACAACAACAACAACAACAACAACAACAACACCAACAACAATAACAACAACAACAACAACAACAACAACAACAACAACAACAACCCTAAACAACAACAACAACAATAACGCTAAATAACAACAAGAACAAAAAAAAACAACAATAACAACAACCACCTAAACAACAATTACAACAACAACAACAAAAAGAACAACAACAACAACCCTATATAACAATAACAACAATAACCCTAACTAACAACAACAACAAAAACCCTAAATAACAACAACAACAATAACAACAACCCTAAATAACAACAAGAACAACAAAAACAACAACAACAACAACAACCCTAAATAACAACAACAACAACAACAATAACAACAACCCTAAACAACAACAACAACAACAACAACAATAACAACAAAGACAACAACAACAACAATAACAACAACAACAGCCCTAAACAACAACAACAATAACAACAGCAACAACAACCCTAAACAACAACAACAACAATAACCCTAAATAACAACAACAACAACAACAACACCAACAACAATAACAACAACAACAACAACAACAACAACAACCCTAAACAACAACAACAACAATAACACTAAATAACAACAAGAACAAAAAAAACA
>OX359291.1:33591957-33594457 GCA_947179395.2 Pulicaria dysenterica
AACAACAACAACAACAACAATAACAACAACAACAACAACCCTAAATAACAACAACAACAACAAAAACCCTAAATAACAACAACAACAACAACAACCCTAAATAACAACAAGAACAACAAGAACAACAAGAACAACAACAACAACAACAACCCTAAATAACAACAACAACAACAACAACAACAACAACAACAACTCTAAACAACAACAACAACAACCCTAAATAGCGACAACAACAACAACAACAACTGCTACTACAACAACAACAACTACAACAATAACAACAACAACAACAACAACAACCCTAAACAACAACAACAACAACAACAACAACAACCACCCTAAACAATAACAACAACAACAACAACAACCCTAAATAACAACAACAACAACAACCCTAAATATAAACAACAACAACAACAACAATCCTAAACAACAACAACAACAACAACAACAATAACAACAACAACAACAACAACAACAACAAAAACAACAACAACAACAACAACAACAATAACAACAACAACAACGACAACAACAACAACAACCCTAAACTACAACAACAAAAACAACCCTAAATAACAACAAGATTAACAACAACAACAACAATAACCCTAAAAAACAACAACAACCCTAAATAACAACAAGAACAACAACCCTAAACAACAACAACAACAACCCTAAACAACAACAACCCAAAACAATAACAACAACAACAATAACAACCCTAAACAACAACAACAACAACAACAACAACCCTAAACAACAACAGCAACAACCCCAAACAACAACAACAACAACAACCCTAAACAACAACAACAACAACCCTAAACAACAACAACAACAAACCTAAATAAAAACAACAACAACAACAACCCTAAATAAAAACAACAACAACAACCCTAAATAACTACAAGAACAACAACAACAAAAACCCTAAATAACAACAGCAACCCTAAATAACAACAACAACAACAAGAACAACAACAACCCTAAATAACAACAACAACAACAACAATAACAACAACCCTAAACAACAACAACAACAACAACAACAACAACAACAACAACAACACCAACAACAATAACAACAACAACAATAACAACAACAACAACCCTAAACAACAACAACAACAATAACCCTAAATAACAACAAGAACAAAAAAAAACAACAACAATAACAACAACCACCTAAACAACAATTACAACAACAACAACAATAAGAACAATAACAACAACCCTAAATAACAATAACAACAATAACCCTAAATAACAACAACAACAAAATCCCTAAATAACAACAACAACAATAACAACAACCCTAAATAACAACAAGAACAACAAAAACAACAACAACAACAACAACAACAACACCAACAACAATAACAACAACAACAACAACAACAACAACAACAACCCTAAACAACAACAACAACAACAACCACCCTAAAGAATAACAACAACAACAACAACAACTACAACCCTAAATAACAACAACAGCAACAACAACAACAACAACAACAACAACAATAACAACACCAACAACAACAACAACAACAACAACCCTAAACAACAACAACAACAATAACGCTAAATAACAACAAGAACAAAAAAAAACAACAACAATAACAACAACCACCTAAACAACAATTACAACAACAACAACAAAAACCCTATATAACAATAACAACAATAACCCTAAATAACAACAACAACAAAAACCCTAAATAACAACAACAACAATAACAACAACCCTAAATAACAACAAGAACAACAAAATCAACAACAACAATAACAACAGCAACAACAACCCTAAACAACAACAACAACAATAACCCTAAATAACAACAACAACAACAACAACAACAACAACAACACCAACAACAATAACAACAACAACAACAACAACAACAACAACCCTAAACAACAACAACAACAATAACACTAAATAACAACAAGAACAAAAAAAACAACAACAATAACAACAACCACCTAAACAACAATTACAACAACAACAACAACAACAACCCTAAATAACAATAACAACAACAACCCTAAATAACAACAACAACAAAAACCCTAAATAACAACAACAACCCTAAATAACAACAATAACAACAACAACAACAACAACCCTAAATAACAACAAGAACAACAAAAACAACAACAACAACAACAACAACAACAACAACCCTAAACAACAACAACAACAACAACCCTAAATAACAACAACAACAACAACAACAACAATAAAAACAACCACAACAACAACCCTAAATAAAAACAACAACAACAACAACAACCCTATACAACAACAACAATAACAACAAAAACAACAACAACAACAACAACAACAATAACAACAACAACAACAACCCTAAATAACAACAACAACAACAAAAACCCTAAATAACAACAACAACAACAACAACCCTAAATAACAACAAGAACAACAAGAACAACAAGAACAACAACAACAACAACAACCCTAAATAACAACAAC
>OX359291.1:33611957-33621957 GCA_947179395.2 Pulicaria dysenterica
TCCTTAGTTGGTATTATTGACGTTACCTGAAAATGAACACTCAAAAGGGTCAACACGAATGTTGGTGAGTTCGTAGGTTTAAATAAACGCAATTGTAACGATTTATATAATTCATTTGAAGTTACATGGTTCAAAATAGTGTATTGGTATTAACATGTGTTGATCCAATTATGTTGATCCAAATATGTGCCTCCAACAAACTATAACCGGCCGGGAACGTAAGTGGGGTATGTGTTGTCACGATGTACAAGCGTTGTCCTTTTGAGTTCACAAACCCAAAAGTTAAGTGAATACAAGCGTTGTCCTTTTGAGTTCACAAACCCAAAAGTTAAGTGAATACAAGCGTTGTCCTTTTGAGTTCACAAACCCAAAAGTTGAGTAAATACAAGCGTTGTCCCTTTGAGTTCACAAACCCAAGGGTTAAGTAGATACAAGCGTTGTTATGTTGTAATACCAATACAGCCATTGTTAAACTAGCATTTAAAGACTTACGATTAGAGTACAATAACTCCTAATTGAGTGAATAAGCAAAACATACTTCATGAAATAACATGTTCAACATAGTGAAAGGAAAACTTTTATGGCAAAGAGAGTGTCATTTTCCCCCAAAACATAACGAGAAAAGGGGCTACGAAAACTCACCTTGATTTCGATGAAGTTGGCCTTTCAAAGTACGAGTATGGAAATCTACGAATAATTATAATACACATAAGTTTCATGTATAAGTGTTTAAACCTTCTAATGTAGCCTAAACACAAGTGTAGAACTCCTATAATGATCCTATGCCACAATGCACTTTTCCTGATTTTGATCAACTGACTTTAACCAATTTTAAACCAATTCAAGCAACCAAAAATAAAATCCCAAAATTAAAATACATAAAGTTACATGTCTTGACTAACTTCTTGAATTTTTCCAAAATTTAATAGCTTGATTACATATTAAAAAAAATTCCAAGAACTCTACTCCACCAGAAATCTGTCTGTACCAGCGCAACAAGAAGTTTAAATTTTATAAAAATATCAAACGAGAACCAAAAATTATGAAAATTTTCCAGAACTCCCTAAACCCAGCAGACTTGTTACCATAAAATTTTCAACTCAAAATTCGAAGCTTTAGCCAGAAATAAAAATTGAAACTTTTGGCACTTAATCAACCGAAATTTACAATCAGCTGCACACCTAAATGGTAAAATCAATTTGACCGATCAAACGAGCACCAAAAATTACAAAACTTGATTCCAGTGAAACTAGACTCGACGAACTACAATCTAAACTCAAAAATCGAATGAAAACACAAAGAAACGACTCGGTTATGTCCTTCCAAACAGACCCTATTTCGATTTCCAGAATCTGTTTTTAAAAAAAATTGCAACTTTAACATTAAAATCAAAAGTTTAACCCATACAAGCCTCAATCCATCACATACAAACGTTTTTGAGGCTTCTTGGCATGATCATATGTATGTTTCATCCAGAATTCATGATCAAAGGTGACATAGAAACAAGATAAATAGATTGATTTCTTACCATGGTTGCCAAATCTTAACCCTATGATCAACACTTGAATGTTCTTGAGCCTTGGATTGCAAAATTCGACTTCTTGGGGCTGAAGTAGGTGTCAACGTGAGTAGAGGGGGCTGGGGGGTTGAGGTCGACGCAAAAGAGAGAGAGAGGAGGAGGGTTACGGCTCTAATGGCAATTAGGGTAGGATTAGGGTTTGTTTAGGTTTAAATAGGGTAAGGATTATGGGTATAATTTAAATTTCAAATAGCTAATTAGTATATAACTTAAATCCATTTTATCTAGAGTCATATAAAAATAAATTTCTATCCCAAGTATAGATAAATAAATAAATATATATATATAGTCGAAAATATATACAGCAACAAATTATTTATTTAAGCAATATAAAGTGACAATTGTGGCTTTCTAGTGAATTAAATTAAAAGGACCTTTAGCAAATCCTAATTAAAATCTAAACTAAAACTAATATACTAGAGTGCTAAACTATCTATCATATATGTTTTCACGAGTAGAAATTTAATGCGAGAACACAAGACTTAGGGTTAACCGGGTTTTCGGTGACGGATGTCACAGTATCCCCCACTTGAGAGAATTTCGTCCCGAAATTTCAGCTTGTACTGCTACTAAAGTGAATCGAGTATACGGACCGACAATTAGGCTTATAACTAGGTTGACTCGAAAAGGGAATGCACTAATCTTTTGAGTGTGGGCAAGATGGGAATGAGTCTTTGAATTGATTATTTGCTTACTTTTTTTTTTTTTACGATTGGTAGTCCTACATCTTTCAGTAGGTGCTTACCTAAATCTAGGTAACTGGCTTTCTTAGAAATTGTTTTGATGGTTGTCATACTTGTTCTCTTAATCGTTAGCACAAAATGATTCTGAAACAAATTCGAGGGACGTGAGTTGATTATGTCATGATATTAGAGTGGTTTAGTTTTGGGGGGTATATGAAGGCTTCATACAACCATTTAAGAAGTCGGTGTAATCCCCTAAGATTATGGTACAATGGATGTCCTAGTTGGTGGTAGACGTTCACGAGTATACCAACTAGCTTGTTATTAGATTAACCCAAAAGGATTTTATCCGTGATTTCGTTGATAATGCTGGTGTCAAGAATGAACCTTAAGGTGGAGAAGGAATGAAAAATGAATTCTATGGTTACAAGGATGACAAGGAAGAATGATTAGAAAGGCTTGATGGTTCAAAACATCACTGATCTGGTAGTGATGATAGAGATGGACCTATGAAATCTCGTGTTAATGTTTACTAAGTCTAAGGAGTATGATATCCAGATTGATAATACTGCAGGGAACTGATGTTGTTTTGATCGCAACAGGTAATTACAAAATCAGTGAGGTATTAGGTTGCAATCAGCAGGCAGTGTTCTAGTGACAGAGGAACCTATGCATTAATAGTCGTAATAAATCAACTTCAGTTAGATTAATGTTTATTCAAGATAGTGTTAAAACACTTAATGGGTAAATCATATGAAATTCGTTGATTAGAAGCAGATTCTATAAAATTTATGGAGAATGGCTTGAAGGATTGTGGCCGTAGGTATAAGATATTGGATTAGTGATCTTAGAGATGGTAGGCGAAATTCGATGGTCTGTTAGAGGTAGCCGGACTATTTATGTTGGAAAGCATATGAAAGGATGCATGTGAAACATGCTATTATGTTCATTATAAAGGCTAGATGAGAATTTAGGTTGAATCACAAGAACGGATGGGATTTCAAATGAGCTATTGAGGAAAAGGATGAAGGAGTTAGATTTGTAATGATTTGATTGTGTTCTACTTTTCCCCCTGAAATGGGTTAAGTTAGTCGAAATCTTAAAAGAGAGATATTGATTGTCCTATGGGTACGCGAGGTAATGGGGTGAGGCTTCTACTAAGATAAATAAATATTCATTTGCTACTAATGTTTAGTTATAACCAATATGTATGGTTTTGTAGAATTTTAGCTGAAACGATAGATTAGATTCTAAGGAAGGAAAAGAGGACAAAGGGAGAAGAAAATGGACTTTAGGGGTTAGGCAGTGTTCGAAATAGTTGAGTGGGTGTGCACCGAAATCAGATTGACTAAGAAAGAAGAACAAGAGATCGAGTCCTGGAGGGATGAGTCTAAGTCTCTTGTTTCTATTAGGTACGAGCTTGAACTATGTAGCGTTTTATAAGTCTTCAAGTTTTGTTGTTGGTGTGGTGTACCGAAATGGATGGAATTTTGAACTCAAGAGTATATGAGTATTTGAAACTTGTTCTACAAATTGGAGATATGATATTTCTATATGAAAGTATATCTAACTAAGATTTTATAGTTGGAGATCCTAAATGTTTGGTGACTGCTTGAGGTTTCTAAAAGTTATACGCATAGTACATTCTTATGGTGAGTGTGCATGGAGTGTTTGGTTACAATTTTATCGTAGGCGAGCATAAGCTCATTAGTGACAATTATGATGTGTTAATGAAGATTATTGACAAAAGTCTTTCAGAGTATATGGGGGGTATTTAGTTCCACCGAGACATTATAATATCATAATGAATTTAGTCTCGTAGATAAGTAATGTTGTGTTATAGGATACTTATGAAAATGAAAATAGAATAGGATAACCTAGTAGAGGTCTTTAAGTTTCATGGTAATTAGTAAAGTCGTTTGATAGAGACTATGAAGAAGGGTGTGGCTCTTTAAATTAGAGAAGGCCTCGCAAAAGCACAACCAGTGTTTGGCAATTTCGTCGGGTTTGGAAATAATGGCCCGTATAATGACCATGTATTTAATATTATGTTATAGATTGTTGTGATTTTATTCTTACTTGGATCCTTTGGTTACTTCCAGCTTTCTGGAACACCACGTGCGTTCATAAGGTTTTCAAAACCGAATACTAAGACATATGGTATTCTTATAAGGATATAAGAATAATATATTGTGTTTGCTTGACATGTGTTGTAGGTGATAGAATTGATGTCTGACATGGTTATATAGTTATAGTTGTTCATTACACTTGACTTGGTTTGATCGATTTATTGAGTCTCACAGGCAACCTATTCCTACCTACAACCTTAACTTGTTTCACAGGATGCTTCATAATACTTTAAGCGTCCTTGTGCTAGGTATGTGTGCATGGCGGTGATCAGGCGCAATGCATCCATACTTATCACAACTTCCCTTAAGGCACCATAAATCATCTCGTTCCACTTTCTTATTGGGTTAGGTAGTTATGAACACCTAGTATGCATGATACGGAACCATATAGTCATTCGAATTACCGACTCTACCCTATCGCAACAATCAAACAAGAACATGCAATAAAGCTAGTTCGGAATTCTAAGTCTATATGATTGTAACCACACGCATTCTAAATATTCACGAAAACCCTTCCCTCTACCTAATACATCACATCTAACATGAAAATATAAACAAGTAGTCAATCAAGGGATTCACGTATACTGGCTATTGGGTTAGGTAGTTATGAACACCTAGTATGCATGATACGGAACCATATAGTCATTCGAATTACCGACTCTACCCTATCGCAACAATCAAACAAGAACATGCAATAAAGCTAGTTCGGAATTCTAAGTCTATATGATTGTAACCACACGCATTCTAAATATTCACGAAAACCCTTCCCTCTACCTAATACATCACATCTAACATGAAAATATAAGCAAGTAGTCAATCAAGGGATTCACGTATACTGGCATATCCAACAAGGGGTGTCACACAATATTTTGAAGCTTCTGTGGTTCACCCGTAGGGGTATGCAAATAGTATGCATTGTATTATACAGAAATAAGGCATTGTATTCACATATGACATTCCAACTCGAAAGTAATTCTTGAAAATGACACCACGTTGCTTGTAGGGTAATACTTTTACCACATACAAGAGACTTCCACGTATGCTCGTTTTTGTGCCGAAAATGTGTAATCAAGTATAGCGTGTTGTATAGAACTAGGTATAAATACACGATGTAGTTAAAAATCCAATCATAGCCTTCTATTCATGTATCAAGTTTTAAAGGTTTCATGTTGAGGAAGGAATGATTCACTAAGAGTAACCACTTGTAAAAGCAAAATATAATACAACTGGTTTAATGCCCGTGTAACACACAGGTAGTTATAAATAAAGTTATAATTTTTATATTGACTTAATTAAATATATGGTTATTTTATATGAAAGGAAAACGGAGTATGCATATTTCTAAAAAAATTCTCAAGTTTATGAATAATATAAAACAAGTGTGAGTATTCGGGTTGGTAGGAAAATGTTGCAATAGTAGAAGAACTTGAAGAAAAACTCGCTTAAATAATATATCACGATATAAACTTAAATTGCTAAAATACCCCTTGAATTATCATGATAAATTGGCAAAACATGTTGCAAGTTGATATATAGTATAAAAGAATTTTCTAATTATATTGATATTTTCAAAATAAATTGTTTCATAAAAATAAATAAATTGATGGACAAGTAGCAAAATTTAAAAAAAAATCCATTAAGGAAAATTTTCTTAACAAAGTATGTGTAAATTATCAGCTTGGTAATTGAAGTTAAAATTAAGTTATAATTTGACCAAGTAAAGTCAAAATTAAATTTCAATTGAGTCAAAAATAAATGATTATGGCGTCATTTGGTAAGCCGAAACATATAATTTGTGTGAGATTGAATGCACACATAGTTCCTATTATACAACTATATGGGGTACTTAGGTTATAGTCTAGGTCAATCCACCTAATTCTCTATAACCAATGGCTCTGATACCAATCTGTCACACCCCGCCAAGGCGGAAACGCGAAGTGAGACGGAGAGGATATCGTCATAACACATTGATACATTGATAGATATTACACTAAATGCAAGAAATCAAACGTGTCACGACGTTCCCCGACACAAGAAGGGACTTGTGCCGTGTAAGGCCGGTATTCACGACCCTAAGTTCAAAGTTAAATAAAACGTGTATGAAAAACCCACAACCCGGGGCAGGTGATACAGAGCATGTAAACAAAAACCAAAGTATAAACCAAGATAGAAGTCTAATAAGATATTCATAAATTGTCTTAACATCATGAAGTCCCGCTAAGGCCGCCTAAAATCTTCTAGACAATCCTTAGTTGGTATTATTGACGTTACCTGAAAATGAACACTCAAAAGGGTCAACACGAATGTTGGTGAGTTCGTAGGTTTAAATAAACGCAATTGTAACGATTTATATAATTCATTTGAAGTTACATGGTTCAAAATAGTGTATTGGTATTAACATGTGTTGATCCAATTATGTTGATCCAAATATGTGCCTCCAACAAACTATAACCGGCCGGGAACGTAAGTGGGGTATGTGTTGTCACGATGTACAAGCGTTGTCCTTTTGAGTTCACAAACCCAAAAGTTAAGTGAATACAAGCGTTGTCCTTTTGAGTTCACAAACCCAAAAGTTAAGTGAATACAAGCGTTGTCCTTTTGAGTTCACAAACCCAAAAGTTGAGTAAATACAAGCGTTGTCCCTTTGAGTTCACAAACCCAAGGGTTAAGTAGATACAAGCGTTGTTATGTTGTAATACCAATACAGCCATTGTTAAACTAGCATTTAAAGACTTACGATTAGAGTACAATAACTCCTAATTGAGTGAATAAGCAAAACGTACTTCATGAAATAACATGTTCAACATAGTGAAAGGAAAACTTTTATGGCAAAGAGAGTGTCATTTTCCCCCAAAACATAACGAGAAAAGGGGCTACGAAAACTCACCTTGATTTCGATGAAGTTGGCCTTTCAAAGTACGAGTATGGAAATCTACGAATAATTATAATACACATAAGTTTCATGTATAAGTGTTTAAACCTTCTAATGTAGCCTAAACACAAGTGTAGAACTCCTATAATGATCCTATGCCACAATGCACTTTTCCTGATTTTGATCAACTGACTTTAACCAATTTTAAACCAATTCAAGCAACCAAAAATAAAATCCCAAAATTAAAATACATAAAGTTACATGTCTTGACTAACTTCTTGAATTTTTCCAAAATTTAATAGCTTGATTACATATTAAAAAAAATTCCAAGAACTCTACTCCACCAGAAATCTGTCTGTACCAGCGCAACAAGAAGTTTAAATTTTATAAAAATATCAAACGAGAACCAAAAATTATGAAAATTTTCCAGAACTCCCTAAACCCAGCAGACTTGTTACCATAAAATTTTCAACTCAAAATTCGAAGCTTTAGCCAGAAATAAAAATTGAAACTTTTGGCACTTAATCAACCGAAATTTACAATCAGCTGCACACCTAAATGGTAAAATCAATTTGACCGATCAAACGAGCACCAAAAATTACAAAACTTGATTCCAGTGAAACTAGACTCGACGAACTACAATCTAAACTCAAAAATCGAATGAAAACACAAAGAAACGACTCGGTTATGTCCTTCCAAACAGACCCTATTTCGATTTCCAGAATCTGTTTTTAAAAAAAATTGCAACTTTAACATTAAAATCAAAAGTTTAACCCATACAAGCCTCAATCCATCACATACAAACGTTTTTGAGGCTTCTTGGCATGATCATATGTATGTTTCATCCAGAATTCATGATCAAAGGTGACATAGAAACAAGATAAATAGATTGATTTCTTACCATGGTTGCCAAATCTTAACCCTATGATCAACACTTGAATGTTCTTGAGCCTTGGATTGCAAAATTCGACTTCTTGGGGCTGAAGTAGGTGTCAACGTGAGTAGAGGGGGCTGGGGGGTTGAGGTCGACGCAAAAGAGAGAGAGAGGAGGAGGGTTACGGCTCTAATGGCAATTAGGGTAGGATTAGGGTTTGTTTAGGTTTAAATAGGGTAAGGATTATGGGTATAATTTAAATTTCAAATAGCTAATTAGTATATAACTTAAATCCATTTTATCTAGAGTCATATAAAAATAAATTTCTATCCCAAGTATAGATAAATAAATAAATATATATATATAGTCGAAAATATATACAGCAACAAATTATTTATTTAAGCAATATAAAGTGACAATTGTGGCTTTCTAGTGAATTAAATTAAAAGGACCTTTAGCAAATCCTAATTAAAATCTAAACTAAAACTAATATACTAGAGTGCTAAACTATCTATCATATATGTTTTCACGAGTAGAAATTTAATGCGAGAACACAAGACTTAGGGTTAACCGGGTTTTCGGTGACGGATGTCACAAACAACAACACCAACAACAATAACAACAACAACAACAACAACAACAACCCTAAACAACAACAACTACAATAACACTAAATAACAACACGAACAAAAAAAACAACAACAATAACAACAACCACCTAAACAACAATTACAACAACAACAACAACCCTAAATAACAATAACAACAACAACCCTAAATAACAACAACAACAAAAACCCTAAATAACAAAAACAACCCTAAATAACAACAATAACAACAACAACCCTAAATAACAACAAGAACAACAACAACAACCCTAAACAACAACAACAACAATAACCCTAAATAACAACAAGAACAAAAAAAAACAACAACAATAACAACAACCACCTAAACAACAATTACAACAACAACAACAATAAGAACAATAACAACAACCCTAAATAACAATAACAACAATAACCCTAAATAACAACAACAACAAAAACCCTAAATAACAACAACAACAATAACAACAACCCTAAATAACAACAACAACAACAAAAACAACAACAACAACAACAACAACAACACCAACAACAATAACAACAACAACAACAACAACAACAACAACAACAACCACCTAAACAACAATTACAACAACAACAACAATAAGAACAATAACAACAACCCTAAATAACAATAACAACAATAACCCTAAATAACAACAACAACAAAAACCCTAAATAACAACAACAACAATAACAACAACCCTAAATAACAACAAGAACAACAAAAACAACAACAACAACAACAACAACAACAACACCAACAACAATAACAACAACAACAACAACAACAACAACAACAACCCTAAACAACAACAACAACAACAACCACCCTAAAGAATAACAACAACAACAACAACAACTACAACCCTAAATAACAACAACAGCAACAACAACAACAACAACAACAACAACAACAACAACAACAACAACAACACCAACAACAATAACAACAACAACAACAACAACAACAACAACAACCCTAAACAACAACAACAACAATAACGCTAAATAACAACAAGAACAAAAAAAAACAACAACAATAACAACAACCTCCTAAACAACAATTACAACAACAACAACAAAAACCCTATATAACAATAACAACAATAACCCTAAATAACAACAACAACAAAAACCCTAAATAACAACAACAACAATAACAACAACCCTAAATAACAACAAGAACAACAAAAACAACAACAACAACAACAACAACAACAACAACAACACCAACAATAACAACAACAACAAC
>OX359291.1:33626957-33631957 GCA_947179395.2 Pulicaria dysenterica
AAGAATAAAACAACAACAACAACAACCCTAAATAACAATTACAACAACAACAACAATAACAACAACCACAACAACAACAATAAATAAAAACAACAACAACAACAACAACCGTAAACAACAACAACCCTAAACAACAACAACAACAACAACAACAATAACAACAAAAACAACAACAACAATAACAACAACAACAACAATAACAACAACAACAACAACAACTACTACCCTAAATAACAACAACAACAACAACAACAAACACCCTAAATAACAACAGGAACCCTGAATAACAACAACAACAACAACAACAACAACCCTAAATAATAACAACAACAACAACAACCCTAAATAACAACAAGAACAACAACAACAACAACAACATCAACAACAACCCTAAATAACAACAAGAACAACAATAACAACAACAACAACAACAACAACAACAACAACAACAACACCAACAATAACAACAACAACAACAACAACAACAAAAACAACAACCCTAAACAATAACAACAACAACAACCACCCTAAAGAATAAAACAACAACAACAACAACCCTAAATAACAATTACAACAACAACAACAATAACAACAACCACAACAACAACCCTAAATAAAAACAACAACAACAACAACAACCGTAAACAACAACAACCCTAAACAACAACAACAACAACAACAACAATAACAACAAAAACAACAACAACAATAACAACAACAACAACAATAACAACAACAACAACAACAACAACTACCCTAAATAACAACAACAACAACAACAACAACAAACACCCTAAATAACAACAGCAACCCTGAATAACAACAACAACAACAACAACAACAACCCTAAATAATAACAACAACAACAACAACCCTAAATAACAACAAGAACAACAACAACAACAACAACATCAACAACAACCCTAAATAACAACAAGAACAACAATAACAACAACCCTAAACAACAACAACAACAACAACAACAATAACAACAACAACCCTAAATAGCAACAACAACAACAATAACAACAACCCTAAACAACAACAACAACAACAACAACAACAATAACAACAACAACCCTAAGTAACAACAACAACAAACAACAACAACAACCCTAAATAACAACAATAACAACAACAACAACAACAACAACAACTGCTACAACAACAACAACAACAACAACAACAACCCTAAACAACAACAACAACAACAACCACCCTAAACAATAACAACAACAACAACAACAACCCTAAATAACAACAACAACAACAACCCTAAATAAAAACAACAACAACAACACAATCCTAAACAACAACAACAACAACAACAACAAAAACAACAACAACAACAACAACAGCAATAACAACAACAACAACGACAACAACAACAACCCTAAACTACAACAACAAAAACAACCCTAAATAACAATAAGATTAACAACAACAACAACAATAACCCTAAAAAACAACAACAACTACAACAACAACAACCCTAAATAACAACAAGAACAACAATCCTAAACAACAACAACAACAACAACCCTAAACAACAACAACAACCCAAAACAATAACACCAACAACAATAACAACCCTAAACAACAACAGCTACAACAACAACCCTAAACAACAACAGCAACAACCCCAAACAACAACAACAACAACAACAACCCTAAACAACAACAACAACAACCCTAAACAATAACAACAACAACCCTAAACAACAACAACAACAACAACAACAACCCTAAACAACAACAACAACAAACCTAAATAAAAACAACAACAACAACAACCCTAAATAAAAACAACAACAACAACCCTAAATAACTACAAGAACAACAACAACAACAACAAAAACCCTAAATAACAACAGCAACTCTAAATAACAACAACAACAACAAGAACAACAACAACCCTAAATAACAACAACAACAACAATAACAACAACCCTAAACAACAACAACAACAACAACAACAATAACAACAAAGACAACAACAACAACAACAATAACAACAAAGACAACAACAACAACAATAACAACAACAACAGCCCTAAACAACAACAACAATAACAACAACAACAACAACCCTAAACAACAACAACAACAATAACCCTAAATAACAACAACAACAACAACAATAACAACAACAACAACACCAACAACAATAACAACAACAACAACAACAACAACAACCCTAAACAACAACAACAACAATAACACTAAATAACAACAAGAACAAAAAAAACAACAACAATAACAACAACCACCTAAACAACAATTACAACAACAACAACAATAAGAACAAAAACAACAACCCTAAATAACAATAACAACAATAACCCTAAATAACAACAACAACAAAAACCCTAAATAACAACAACAACAATAACAACAACCCTAAATAACAACAAGAACAACAAAAACAACAACAACAACAACAACAACAACAACACCAACAACAATAACAACAACAACAACAACAACAACAACAACAACCCTAAACAACAACAACAACAACAACCACCCTAAAGAATAACAACAACAACAACAACAACTACAACCCTAAATAACAACAACAGCAACAACAACAACAACAACAACAACAACAACAACACCAACAACAATAACAACAACAACAACAACAACAACAACAACAACAACAACCCTAAACAACAACAACAACAATAACGCTAAATAACAACAAGAACAAAAAAAAACAACAACAATAACAACAACCACCTAAACAACAATTACAACAACAACAACAATAAGAACAATAACAACAACCCTAAATAACAATAACAACAATAACCCTAAATAACAACAACAACAAAAACCCTAAATAACAACAACAACAATAACAACAACCCTAAATAACAACAAGAACAACAAAAACAACAACAACAACAACAACAACAACAACACCAACAACAATAACAACAACAACAATAACAACAACAACAACCCTAAACAACAACAACAACAATAACACTAAAAAACAACAAGAACAAAAAAAACAACAACAATAACAACAACCACCTAAACAACAATTACAACAACAACAACAACAACAACCCTAAATAACAATAACAACAACAACCCTAAATAACAACAACAACAAAAACCCTAAATAACAAAAACAACCCTAAATAACAACAATAACAACAACAACAACAACAACCCTAAATAACAACAAGAACAACAAAAACAACAACAACAACAACAACAACAACCTTAAACAACAACAACAACAACAACCCTAAATAACAACAACAACAACAACAACAATAACAACAACCACAACAACAACCCTAAATAAAAACAACAACAACAACAACAACCCTATACAACAACAACAATAACAACAAAAACAACAACAACAACAACAACAATAACAACAACAACAACAACCCTAAATAACAACAACAACAACAACAAAAACCCTAAATAACAACAACAACAACAACAACCCTAAATAACAACAAGAACAACAAGAACAAGAACAACAACAACAACAACAACACCAACCCTAAATAACAACAAGAACAACAAGAACAACAACAACCCTAAACAACAACAACAACAACCCTAAATAGCGACAACAACAACAACAACAACTGCTACTACAACAACAACAACAACAATAACAACAACAACAACAACAACAACAACAACAACAACAACCCTAAACAACAACAACAACAACAACAACAACCACCCTAAACAATAACAACAACAACAACAACAACCCTAAATAACAACAACAACAACAACCCTAAATATAAACAACAACAACAACAACAACAATCCTAAACAACAACAACAACAACAACAACAATAACAACAACAATAACAACAATAACCCTAAATAACAACAACAACAAAAACCCTAAATAACAACAACAACAATAACAACAACCCTAAATAACAACAAGAACAACAAAAACAACAACAACAACAACAACAACAACAACAACAACACCAACAATAACAACAACAACAACAACAACAACAACAACCCTAAACAACAACAACAACAACAACCACCCTAAAGAATAACAACAACAACAACAACAACCCTAAATAAAAACAACAGCAACAACAACAACAACAACAACAACACCAACAACAATAACAACAACAACAACAACAACAACAACAACAACAACCCTAAACAATAACAACAACAACAACCACCCTAAAGAATAAAACAACAACAACAACAACCCTAAATAACAATTACAACAACAACAACAATAACAACAACCACAACAACAACCCTAAATAAAAACAACAACAACAACAACCGTAAACAACAACAACCCTAAACAACAACAACAACAACAACAACAATAACAACAAAAACAACAACAACAATAACAACAACAACAACAATAACAACAACAACAACAACAACAACTACCCTAAATAACAACAACAACAACAACAACAACAAACACCCTAAATAACAACAGCAACCCTGAATAACAACAACAACAACAACAACAACAACCCTAAATAATAACAACAACAACAACAACCCTAAATAACAACAAGAACAACAACAACAACAACAACATCAACAACAACCCTAAATAACAACAAGAACAACAATAACAACAACCCTAAACAACAACAACAACAACAACAACAATAACAACAACAACCCTAAATAGCAACAACAACAACAATAACAACAACCCTAAACAACAACAACAACAACAACAACAACAACAATAACAACAACAACCCTAAGTAACAACAACAACAAACAACAACAACAACCCTAAATAACAACAATAACAACAACAACAACAACAACAACAACTGCTACAACAACAACAACAACAACAACAACAACAACCCTAAACAACAACAACAACAACAACCACCCTAAACAATAACAACAACAACAACAACAACAACAACCCTAAATAACAACAACAACAACAACCCTAAATAAAAACAACAACAACAACACAATCCTAAACAACAAC
>OX359291.1:33636957-33639457 GCA_947179395.2 Pulicaria dysenterica
ACCCTAAATAACAACAAGAACAACAACAACAACAACAACAACATCAACAACAACCCTAAATAACAACAAGAACAACAATAACAACAACAACCCTAAATAGCAACAACAACAACAATAACAACAACCCTAAACAACAACAACAACAACAACAACAACAACAATAACAACAACAACCCTAAGTAACAACAACAACAAACAACAACAACAACCCTAAATAACAACAATAACAACAACAACAACAACAACAACTGCTACAACAACAACAACAACAACAACAACAACAACAACCCTAAACAACAACAACAACAACAACCACCCTAAACAATAACAACAACAACAACAACAACAACCCTAAATAACAACAACAACAACAACCCTAAATAAAAACAACAACAACAACACAATCCTAAACAACAACAACAACAACAACAACAAAAACAACAACAACAACAACAACAGCAATAACAACAACAACAACGACTACAACAACAACCCTAAACTACAACAACAAAAACAACCCTAAATAACAACAAGATTAACAACAACAACAACAATAACCCTAAAAAACAACAACAACTACAACAACAACAACCCTAAATAACAACAAGAACAACAATCCTAAACAACAACAACAACAACAACCCTAAACAACAACAACAACCCAAAACAATAACACCAACAACAATAACAACCCTAAACAACAACAGCTACAACAACAACCCTAAACAACAACAGCAACAACCCCAAACAACAACAACAACAACAACAACCCTAAACAACAACAACAACAACCCTAAACAATAACAACAACAACCCTAAACAACAACAACAACAACAACAACAACAACCCTAAACAACAACAACAACAAACCTAAATAAAAACAACAACAACAACAACCCTAAATAAAAACAACAACAACAACCCTAAATAACTACAAGAACAACAACAACAACAACAAAAACCCTAAATAACAACAGCAACTCTAAATAACAACAACAACAACAAGAACAACAACAACCCTAAATAACAACAACAACAACAATAACAACAACCCTAAACAACAACAACAACAACAACAACAACAATAACAACAAAGACAACAACAACAACAATAACAACAACAACAGCCCTAAACAACAACAACAATAACAACAGCAACAACAACCCTAAACAACAACAACAACAATAACCCTAAATAACAACAACAACAACAACAATAACAACAACAACAACACCAACAACAATAACAACAACAACAACAACAACAACCCTAAACAACAACAACAACAATAACACTAAATAACAACAAGAACAAAAAAAACAACAACAATAACAACAACCACCTAAACAACAATTACAACAACAACAACAATAAGAACAAAAACAACAACCCTAAATAACAATAACAACAATAACCCTAAATAACAACAACAACAAAAACCCTAAATAACAACCACAACAATAACAACAACCCTAAATAACAACAAGAACAACAAAAACAACAACAACAACAACAACAACAACAACACCAACAACAATAACAACAACAACAACAACAACAACAACAACCCTAAACAACAACAACAACAATAACACTAAATAACAACAAGAACAAAAAAAACAACAACAATAACAACAACCACCTAAACAACAATTACAACAACAACAACAACAACAACCCTAAATAACAATAACAATAACAACCCTAAATAACAACAACAACAAAAACCCTAAATAACAAAAACAACCCTAAATAACAACAATAACAACAACAACAACAACAACCCTAAATAACAACAAGAACAACAAAAACAACAACAACAACAACCCTAAACAACTACAACAACAACAACCCTAAATAACAACAACAACAACAACAATAACAACAACCACAACAACAACCCTAAATAAAAACAACAACAACAACAACAACCCTATACAACAACAACAATAACAACAAAAACAACAACAACAACAACAACAACAATAACAACAACAACAACAACCCTAAATAACAACAACAACAACAACAAAAACCCAAAATAACAACAACAACAACAACAACAACCCTAAATAACAACAAGAACAACAACAACAACAACAACAACAACAACCCTAAATAACAACAAGAACAACAACAACAACAACAACAACAACAACAACAACCCTAAACAACAACAACAACAACCCTAAATAGCGACAACAACAACAACAACAACTACTACTACAACAACAACAACAACAACAATAATAACAACAACAACAACAACAACAACAACAACAACAACCCTAAACAACAACAACAACAACAACAACAACCACCCTAAACAATAACAACAACAACAACAACAACCCTAAATAACAACAACAACAACCCTAAATATAAACAACAACAACAACAACAACAATCCTAAACAACAACAACAACAACAACAACAATAACAACAACAACAACAACAACAACAAAAACAACAACAACAACAACAATAACAACAACAA